>CAXKVI010000346.1:0-44432 GCA_964058755.1 Campiglossa producta
AAATAAAATAAAATAAAACCTAAAATTTATAAAATGAAATTTAAATGATATGAAACAAAATATATGAAAAAACTTTATCGAAATTAACTAAAATTTAAAAGGAACATTTGAAAAAAATAAAATAAAATAAAACCTAAAATTTATAAAATGAAATTTAAATGATATGAAACAAAATATATGAAAAAACTTTATCGTAATTAACTAAAATTTAAAAGGAACAATTGAAAAAAATAAAATAAAATAAAACCTAAAATTTATAAAATGAAATTTAAATGATATGAAACAAAATATATGAAAAAACTTTATCGTAATTAACTAAAATTTAAAAGGGACAATTGAAAAAAAAATAAAATAAAATAAAACCTAAAATTTATAAAATGAAATTTAAATGATATGAAACAAAATATATGAAAAAACTTTATCGTAATTAACTAAAATTTAAAAGGGACAATTGAAAAAAAAATAAAATAAAATAAAACCTAAAATTTATAAAATGAAATTTAAATGATATGAAACAAAATATATGAAAAAACTTTATCGAAATTAACTAAAATTTAAAAGGAACATTTGAAAAAAATAAAATAAAATAAAACCTAAAATTTATAAAATGAAATTTAAATGATATGAAACAAAATATATGAAAAAACTTTATCGTAATTAACTAAAATTTAAAAGGAACAATTGAAAAAAATAAAATAAAATAAAACCTAAAATTTATAAAATGAAATTTAAATGATATGAAACAAAATATATGAAAAAACTTTATCGAAATTAACTAAAATTTGAAAGGAACATTTGAAAAAAATAAAATAAAATAAAACCTAAAATTTATAAAATGAAATTTAAATGATATGAAACAAAATATATGAAAAAACTTTATCGAAATTAACTAAAATTTAAAAGGAACAATTGAAAAAAATAAAATAAAATAAAACCTAAAATTTATAAAATGAAATTTAAATGATATGAAACAAAATATATGAAAAAACTTTATCGTAATTAACTAAAATTTAAAAGGAACAATTGAAAAAAATAAAATAAAATAAAACCTAAAATTTATAAAATGAAATTTAAATGATATGAAACAAAATATATGAAAAAACTTTATCGAAATTAACTAAAATTTAAAAGGAACATTTGAAAAAAATAAAATAAAATAAAACCTAAAATTTATAAAATGAAATTTAAATGATATGAAACAAAATATATGAAAAAACTTTATCGAAATTAACTAAAATTTAAAAGGAACAATTGAAAAAAATAAAATAAAATAAAACCTAAAATTTATAAAATGAAATTTAAATGATATGAAACAAAATATATGAAAAAACTTTATCGAAATTAACTAAAATTTAAAAGGAACATTTGAAAAAAATAAAATAAAATAAAACCTAAAATTTATAAAATGAAATTTAAATGATATGAAACAAAATATATGAAAAAACTTTATCGTAATTAACTAAAATTTAAAAGGAACAATTGAAAAAAATAAAATAAAATAAAACCTAAAATTTATAAAATGAAATTTAAATGATATGAAACAAAATATATGAAAAACCTTTATCGAAATTAACTAAAATTTAAAAGGAACATTTGAAAAAAATAAAATAAAATAAAACCTAAAATTTATAAAATGAAATTTAAATGATATGAAACAAAATATATGAAAAAACTTTATCGTAATTAACTAAAATTTAAAAGGAACAATTGAAAAAAATAAAATAAAATAAAACCTAAAATTTATAAAATGAAATTTAAATGATATGAAACAAAATATATGAAAAAACTTTATCGAAATTAACTAAAATTTAAAAGGAACATTTGAAAAAAATAAAATAAAATAAAACCTAAAATTTATAAAATGAAATTTAAATGATATGAAACAAAATATATGAAAAAACTTTATCGAAATTAACTAAAATTTAAAAGGAACAATTGAAAAAAATAAAATAAAATAAAACCTAAAATTTATAAAATGAAATTTAAATGATATGAAACAAAATATATGAAAAAACTTTATCGTAATTAACTAAAATTTAAAAGGAACAATTGAAAAAAATAAAATAAAATAAAACCTAAAATTTATAAAATGAAATTTAAATGATATGAAACAAAATATATGAAAAAACTTTATCGAAATTAACTAAAATTTAAAAGGAACATTTGAAAAAAATAAAATAAAATAAAACCTAAAATTTATAAAATGAAATTTAAATGATATGAAACAAAATATATGAAAAAAGTTTATCGAAATTAACTAAAATTTAAAAGGAACAATTGAAAAAAATAAAATAAAATAAAACCTAAAATTTATAAAATGAAATTTAAATGATATGAAACAAAATATATGAAAAAACTTTATCGAAATTAACTAAAATTTAAAAGGAACATTTGAAAAAAATAAAATAAAATAAAACCTAAAATTTATAAAATGAAATTTAAATGATATGAAACAAAATATATGAAAAAACTTTATCGTAATTAACTAAAATTTAAAAGGAACAATTGAAAAAAATAAAATAAAATAAAACCTAAAATTTATAAAATGAAATTTAAATGATATGAAACAAAATATATGAAAAAACTTTATCGAAATTAACTAAAATTTAAAAGGAACAATTGAAAAAAATAAAATAAAATAAAACCTAAAATTTATAAAATGAAATTTAAATGATACGAAACAAAACAATATATGAAAAAACTTTATCGAAATTAACTAAAATTTAAAAGGAACAATTGAAAAAAATAAAATAAAATAAAACCTAAAATTTATAAAATGAAATTTAAATGATATGAAACAAAATATATGAAAAAACTTTATCGTAATTAACTAAAATTTAAAAGGAACATTTGAAAAAAATAAAATAAAATAAAACCTAAAATTTATAAAATGAAATTTAAATGATACGAAACAAAACAATATATGAAAAAACTTTATCGAAATTAACTAAAATTTAAAAGGAACAATTGAAAAAAATAAAATAAAATAAAACCTAAAATTTATAAAATGAAATTTAAATGATATGAAACAAAATATATGAAAAAACTTTATCGTAATTAACTAAAATTTAAAAGGAACAATTGAAAAAAATAAAATAAAATAAAACCTAAAATTTATAAAATGAAATTTAAATGATATGAAACAAAACAATATATGAAAAAACTTTATCGTAATTAACTAAAATTTAAAAGGAACAATTGAAAAAAATAAAATAAAATAAAACCTAAAATTTATAAAATGAAATTTAAATGATATGAAACAAAATATATGAAAAAACTTTATCGAAATTAACTAAAATTTAAAAGGAACAATTGAAAAAAATAAAATAAAATAAAACCTAAAATTTATAAAATGAAATTTAAATGATATGAAACAAAATATATGAAAAAACTTTATCGAAATTAACTAAAATTTAAAAGGAACATTTGAAAAAAATAAAATAAAATAAAACCTAAAATTTATAAAATGAAATTTAAATGATATGAAACAAAATATATGAAAAAACTTTATCGTAATTAACTAAAATTTAAAAGGAACAATTGAAAAAAATAAAATAAAATAAAACCTAAAATTTATAAAATGAAATTTAAATGATATGAAACAAAATATATGAAAAAACTTTATCGAAATTAACTAAAATTTAAAAGGAACAATTGAAAAAAATAAAATAAAATAAAACCTAAAATTTATAAAATGAAATTTAAATGATATGAAACAAAATATATGAAAAAACTTTATCGTAATTAACTAAAATTTAAAAGGAACATTTGAAAAAAATAAAATAAAATAAAACCTAAAATTTATAAAATGAAATTTAAATGATACGAAACAAAACAATATATGAAAAAACTTTATCGAAATTAACTAAAATTTAAAAGGAACAATTGAAAAAAATAAAATAAAATAAAACCTAAAATTTATAAAATGAAATTTAAATGATATGAAACAAAATATATGAAAAAACTTTATCGTAATTAACTAAAATTTAAAAGGAACATTTGAAAAAAATAAAATAAAATAAAACCTAAAATTTATAAAATGAAATTTAAATGATACGAAACAAAACAATATATGAAAAAACTTTATCGAAATTAACTAAAATTTAAAAGGAACAATTGAAAAAAATAAAATAAAATAAAACCTAAAATTTATAAAATGAAATTTAAATGATATGAAACAAAATATATGAAAAAACTTTATCGTAATTAACTAAAATTTAAAAGGAACATTTGAAAAAAATAAAATAAAATAAAACCTAAAATTTATAAAATGAAATTTAAATGATATGAAACAAAATATATGAAAAAACTTTATCGTAATTAACTAAAATTTAAAAGGAACATTTGAAAAAAATAAAATAAAATAAAACCTAAAATTTATAAAATGAAATTTAAATGATATGAAACAAAACAATATATGAAAAAACTTTATCGAAATTAACTAAAATTTAAAAGGAACAATTGAAAAAAATAAAATAAAACCTAAAATTTATAAAATGAAATTTAAATGATATGAAACAAAATATATGAAAAAACTTTATCGTAATTAACTAAAATTTAAAAGGAACAATTGAAAAAAATAAAATAAAATAAAACCTAAAATTTATAAAATGAAATTTAAATGATATGAAACAAAATATATGAAAAAACTTTATCGAAATTAACTAAAATTTAAAAGGAACAATTGAAAAAAATAAAATTAAATTAAAATGAAAACCAATTAAACCAATAAAATAGAAATATAAAAAAATTGAAAAGAATAAAATAATGTTTTTTACACTTACCCCTTCCTTCCTTCTTCCTTGCTTAGCTGATTTGGATTTTCCTTTGTAGCTGGTTATCTATAAATGAAAAAGAAAATAGTTACTATCCAAAATAAAATAATATATAAAATTAAATTTAGTGACTTTACTTACCTTGACTTCTCCGTGACGACGCAATTCTTAAGAGATACGCTCTGCAAATGATGTCGATGATGCCCCGATTTCAAACTCACCTGTTTTTTCAAGTTGTTTGACTCTATTGCAGTTACACCCACACCACTTAAAACTTTCTTTTTCCCCAACATAGTTGAGTTGTTTTGAAATGTTAGAAAGTCCACATTGAGTGTTGACAGAATTTCGAAACTTAACAATATACCAACAACAAAGTAAATCGATTCTAATTTTTCAATGAGTGAGAGAATGAAAATAATTTCTCTCTCATAATAGGACGTGTTTAATGAGGGAGAGAATGAAGATAAAGAGTGGTTTCCTTTGAAGTTCAGCCAACTTCGAAATATGAGTTTGACGCTATTACTCTAACTCTCAAAGAGCGAGAGAATCAAAATATTTCCATTGCTGGTATTTTACACACATATACAAATTTCTCAAAATAAGCGTGGTACTCCAACAACAGTAGCCATATTGAATTATTATTTTATATTTTTTTGAAACATTTTTTTTGTTTGGTGGTACGCAAGCCAACTTTGATTGCGACATATTTTTTTCAAATTAAAAGTTTGACCATGGTTGCCCTATTTCACATTTTAATAATGGTGTTATGAGAACATAAAACTTTGTAGAATTTCATTTTAAACAAATCTATTACATCGGAATTTTTCCGAGCAGTTCTAGCGGTTTCAAGATATCCAATTCAGCCTGCAACTTCTCATGCCCTTGGTGTCTTGTCCATAATCAATTCCTTGAATAAATTTTTTTAATATGGAATTCTACAATTAAGTGAAGCTTTATTGGGCTTTTGAATCTCTATTTAGATATACATATATACATACATATTAGAGCTTTATGGATAAATATAATTTTGATAACGTTTTCCCAAAAAATTGTATAGTTAAATTACATTTTATTATAAGTATATGTAATTGAAAATTTAAATTTTCATGATTTTATGGCACAACAATATAACATTTTTAGTTTTTCATTTGTTTATTTAAACTTTGGAATATAAGGCGACGATAGTTATCTCATTTTTATTATAGAATTCTACGAAAAAGATGTTTGATTTTTATTTTTTTAAAAAAGCAAATTTTCATATTATATAGAATTGACGGCAATGGGTGTATCTATTTCAATCTCATTCTTTTTTTTTTTTTTCTTGATGAATTTCAATACAGAAAGTTAAAACATTGATTGCTTCTTTCCTAAAAATTTTATTTTTAAACTATTTTCGTTTATAATAAAGCGTGCGAGATATGAGAAAAACAAATTGTTACTTTTTTTTAATACTTTGGTACATAACAACACATATTGGGGCAACTCTCATGCGGAAACAAATTGGCTATTCGCGCCGACGCCATCTATTTGGAGTGTAACATTTCAATATACATATGAGTTCAACGCCGAATCTAATGTTTGAACTCAATGAGCGAGAGAATTGGAGTGTTTACGCATATATGTATATGTGTATATAAATAGATATGAGTATGAAATTGGTTTGACGTTTATTTTGAAGGGGTGGAAATTTGGAAATATGAGTTCGTGTAATATTAAAGAGTATTAATGAGCGAGAGAACGAAAATAGAGAAGTATGGGTTGTATTTAAAAAAAATGTATTATACATGGCGTGGTTTTAAAACTTTTTAGTGGGGGTAAATTACAAATTCTGGTTAGGTCAAAAAAAGTGTGAGGGTTTTCTAGCTTTTTTCTTTAACCATAACTTAGCAATATTTAAAAGACACTTTATATGGATTTTTCTTTTGATTTAAAGAAAAAAAAATTTATATTGATTTTTAAAAAAATTCTATTCAATTTGGTCTAGACTTGTTTGGGGCTCGGGTTGCAAATCTGCCCTTTTAAAAGTTAATACATATATACATTTGAAAAGAAATTATTTGTTGTCTTCAGTAAAATTATCACTTGGTTTAGTTCAAAATAATGTAGTATCCATAAAATATTTTGTCGATTTTTATACTTTAAATAAGGAATTTGTCAGCAACTCTATCTCAATCGATAGAATTTGAAAAAAAATTCGCAAATTGCAGCTTTCATCTTCAAAAATTTGAGCAGTCGGACTTATATTAATGGTAATTTTTTGAAATAATTACCAAAAAAAAAAAAACAAAAAGAAATTGTATAAGCGGTTATAGCATTTCTATAATGGGTGGTATGTATGTATATTTATGATATAAAATTATTATTTCACATGGCTTTCCGTAAACTAAAAATATTCGCACCAAATTTTTTTCTTCTCGAAAATAGAGATCACAAACATAAAAATATTGTTTATAAAAATATTAAAAAGTCAAGATTAGAAATATAAAAATGTATAAAAAATATAAACAATTTTCAATGACAAAAAAGAAAAAAAATTTTGGCCTATAGCTGTGTAACTAACTGTACTCGAACCATCAACCGTTCGACCACTACCCACTAACGCTTCCCACTGGGCTATCGCTTTATTTACAAATTGATTGTCAGATAACCAATTTAAGTTGCATGAAAAATTTTCATTCGCTTATTACAGATAAATGAAGCAGTATTGGTTATATATTAGATAATTGTGCACTGCCTTAGAGGTATGCCAACAAATAAATATGCATTTCATAAATATTTATGCATATTTAGTATGGGTTTAAGCTTGGCAATGGTTTATATGTAAAATTTGTTAGCCTATTAATATAATAGATAATGGACCAAAGTGCTCAATGAGCGAGGGAATGAAAATAATTTCTCTCTCATAATAGGACGTGTTTAATGAGGGAGAGAATGAAGATAAAGAGTGGTTTCCTTTGAAGTTCAGCCAACTTCGAAATATGAGTTTGACGCTATTACTCTAACTCTCAAAGAGCGAGAGAATCAAAATATTTCCATTGCTGGTATTTTACACACATATACAAATTTCTCAAAATAAGCGTGGTACTCCAACAACAGTAGCCATATTGAATTATTATTTTATATTTTTTTGAAACATTTTTTTTGTTTGGTGGTACGCAAGCCAACTTTGATTGCGACATATTTTTTTCAAATTAAAAGTTTGACCATGGTTGCCCTATTTCACATTTTAATAATGGTGTTATGAGAACATAAAACTTTGTAGAATTTCATTTTAAACAAATCTATTACATCGGAATTTTTCCGAGCAGTTCTAGCGGTTTCAAGATATCCAATTCAGCCTGCAACTTCTCATGCCCTTGGTGTCTTGTCCATAATCAATTCCTTGAATAAATTTTTTTAATATGGAATTCTACAATTAAGTGAAGCTTTATTGGGCTTTTGAATCTCTATTTAGATATACATATATACATACATATTAGAGCTTTATGGATAAATATAATTTTGATAACGTTTTCCCAAAAAATTGTATAGTTAAATTACATTTTATTATAAGTATATGTAATTGAAAATTTAAATTTTCATGATTTTATGGCACAACAATATAACATTTTTAGTTTTTCATTTGTTTATTTAAACTTTGGAATATAAGGCGACGATAGTTATCTCATTTTTATTATAGAATTCTACGAAAAAGATGTTTGATTTTTATTTTTTTAAAAAAGCAAATTTTCATATTATATAGAATTGACGGCAATGGGTGTATCTATTTCAATCTCATTCTTTTTTTTTTTTTTCTTGATGAATTTCAATACAGAAAGTTAAAACATTGATTGCTTCTTTCCTAAAAATTTTATTTTTAAACTATTTTCGTTTATAATAAAGCGTGCGAGATATGAGAAAAACAAATTGTTACTTTTTTTTAATACTTTGGTACATAACAACACATATTGGGGCAACTCTCATGCGGAAACAAATTGGCTATTCGCGCCGACGCCATCTATTTGGAGTGTAACATTTCAATATACATATGAGTTCAACGCCGAATCTAATGTTTGAACTCAATGAGCGAGAGAATTGGAGTGTTTACGCATATATGTATATGTGTATATAAATAGATATGAGTATGAAATTGGTTTGACGTTTATTTTGAAGGGGTGGAAATTTGGAAATATGAGTTCGTGTAATATTAAAGAGTATTAATGAGCGAGAGAACGAAAATAGAGAAGTATGGGTTGTATTTAAAAAAAATGTATTATACATGGCGTGGTTTTAAAACTTTTTAGTGGGGGTAAATTACAAATTCTGGTTAGGTCAAAAAAAGTGTGAGGGTTTTCTAGCTTTTTTCTTTAACCATAACTTAGCAATATTTAAAAGACACTTTATATGGATTTTTCTTTTGATTTAAAGAAAAAAAAATTTATATTGATTTTTAAAAAAATTCTATTCAATTTGGTCTAGACTTGTTTGGGGCTCGGGTTGCAAATCTGCCCTTTTAAAAGTTAATACATATATACATTTGAAAAGAAATTATTTGTTGTCTTCAGTAAAATTATCACTTGGTTTAGTTCAAAATAATGTAGTATCCATAAAATATTTTGTCGATTTTTATACTTTAAATAAGGAATTTGTCAGCAACTCTATCTCAATCGATAGAATTTGAAAAAAAATTCGCAAATTGCAGCTTTCATCTTCAAAAATTTGAGCAGTCGGACTTATATTAATGGTAATTTTTTGAAATAATTACCAAAAAAAAAAAAACAAAAAGAAATTGTATAAGCGGTTATAGCATTTCTATAATGGGTGGTATGTATGTATATTTATGATATAAAATTATTATTTCACATGGCTTTCCGTAAACTAAAAATATTCGCACCAAATTTTTTTCTTCTCGAAAATAGAGATCACAAACATAAAAATATTGTTTATAAAAATATTAAAAAGTCAAGATTAGAAATATAAAAATATATAAAAAATATAAACAATTTTCAATGACAAAAAAGAAAAAAAATTTTGGCCTATAGCTGTGTAACTAACTGTACTCGAACCATCAACCGTTCGACCACTACCCACTAACGCTTCCCACTGGGCTATCGCTTTATTTACAAATTGATTGTCAGATAACCAATTTAAGTTGCATGAAAAATTTTCATTCGCTTATTACAGATAAATGAAGCAGTATTGGTTATATATTAGATAATTGTGCACTGCCTTAGAGGTATGCCAACAAATAAATATGCATTTCATAAATATTTATGCATATTTAGTATGGGTTTAAGCGTTCAGCAGAATCAATCCGTGACGTACGTCACGTACGTCAAAATAACTGACAGCAAAGTAGACTGCGGATGTTTGTATGCGTAACGCCAGATAAGACGGATACGTCAAAGTAGAAATTGCTCTAAAATTGACGTACGTGACGCAGCTGACGTACTGGCGGACTGATTCTGCCGAAAGCTTTAAGCTTGGCAATGGTTTATATGTAAAATTTGTTAGCCTATTAATATAATAGATAATGGACCAAAGTGCTCAATGAGCGAGGGAATGAAAATAATTTCTCTCTCATAATAGGACGTGTTTAATGAGGGAGAGAATGAAGATAAAGAGTGGTTTCCTTTGAAGTTCAGCCAACTTCGAAATATGAGTTTGACGCTATTACTCTAACTCTCAAAGAGCGAGAGAATCAAAATATTTCCATTGCTGGTATTTTACACACATATACAAATTTCTCAAAATAAGCGTGGTACTCCAACAACAGTAGCCATATTGAATTATTATTTTATATTTTTTTGAAACATTTTTTTTGTTTGGTGGTACGCAAGCCAACTTTGATTGCGACATATTTTTTTCAAATTAAAAGTTTGACCATGGTTGCCCTATTTCACATTTTAATAATGGTGTTATGAGAACATAAAACTTTGTAGAATTTCATTTTAAACAAATCTATTACATCGGAATTTTTCCGAGCAGTTCTAGCGGTTTCAAGATATCCAATTCAGCCTGCAACTTCTCATGCCCTTGGTGTCTTGTCCATAATCAATTCCTTGAATAAATTTTTTTAATATGGAATTCTACAATTAAGTGAAGCTTTATTGGGCTTTTGAATCTCTATTTAGATATACATATATACATACATATTAGAGCTTTATGGATAAATATAATTTTGATAACGTTTTCCCAAAAAATTGTATAGTTAAATTACATTTTATTATAAGTATATGTAATTGAAAATTTAAATTTTCATGATTTTATGGCACAACAATATAACATTTTTAGTTTTTCATTTGTTTATTTAAACTTTGGAATATAAGGCGACGATAGTTATCTCATTTTTATTATAGAATTCTACGAAAAAGATGTTTGATTTTTATTTTTTTAAAAAAGCAAATTTTCATATTATATAGAATTGACGGCAATGGGTGTATCTATTTCAATCTCATTCTTTTTTTTTTTTTTCTTGATGAATTTCAATACAGAAAGTTAAAACATTGATTGCTTCTTTCCTAAAAATTTTATTTTTAAACTATTTTCGTTTATAATAAAGCGTGCGAGATATGAGAAAAACAAATTGTTACTTTTTTTTAATACTTTGGTACATAACAACACATATTGGGGCAACTCTCATGCGGAAACAAATTGGCTATTCGCGCCGACGCCATCTATTTGGAGTGTAACATTTCAATATACATATGAGTTCAACGCCGAATCTAATGTTTGAACTCAATGAGCGAGAGAATTGGAGTGTTTACGCATATATGTATATGTGTATATAAATAGATATGAGTATGAAATTGGTTTGACGTTTATTTTGAAGGGGTGGAAATTTGGAAATATGAGTTCGTGTAATATTAAAGAGTATTAATGAGCGAGAGAACGAAAATAGAGAAGTATGGGTTGTATTTAAAAAAAATGTATTATACATGGCGTGGTTTTAAAACTTTTTAGTGGGGGTAAATTACAAATTCTGGTTAGGTCAAAAAAAGTGTGAGGGTTTTCTAGCTTTTTTCTTTAACCATAACTTAGCAATATTTAAAAGACACTTTATATGGATTTTTCTTTTGATTTAAAGAAAAAAAAATTTATATTGATTTTTAAAAAAATTCTATTCAATTTGGTCTAGACTTGTTTGGGGCTCGGGTTGCAAATCTGCCCTTTTAAAAGTTAATACATATATACATTTGAAAAGAAATTATTTGTTGTCTTCAGTAAAATTATCACTTGGTTTAGTTCAAAATAATGTAGTATCCATAAAATATTTTGTCGATTTTTATACTTTAAATAAGGAATTTGTCAGCAACTCTATCTCAATCGATAGAATTTGAAAAAAAATTCGCAAATTGCAGCTTTCATCTTCAAAAATTTGAGCAGTCGGACTTATATTAATGGTAATTTTTTGAAATAATTACCAAAAAAAAAAAAACAAAAAGAAATTGTATAAGCGGTTATAGCATTTCTATAATGGGTGGTATGTATGTATATTTATGATATAAAATCATTATTTCACATGGCTTTCCGTAAACTAAAAATATTCGCACCAAATTTTTTTCTTCTCGAAAATAGAGATCACAAACATAAAAATATTGTTTATAAAAATATTAAAAAGTCAAGATTAGAAATATAAAAATATATAAAAAATATAAACAATTTTCAATGACAAAAAAGAAAAAAAATTTTGGCCTATAGCTGTGTAACTAACTGTACTCGAACCATCAACCGTTCGACCACTACCCACTAACGCTTCCCACTGGGCTATCGCTTTATTTACAAATTGATTGTCAGATAACCAATTTAAGTTGCATGAAAAATTTTCATTCGCTTATTACAGATAAATGAAGCAGTATTGGTTATATATTAGATAATTGTGCACTGCCTTAGAGGTATGCCAACAAATAAATATGCATTTCATAAATATTTATGCATATTTAGTATGGGTTTAAGCTTGGCAATGGTTTATATGTAAAATTTGTTAGCCTATTAATATAATAGATAATGGACCAAAGTACTCAATGAGCGAGGGAATGAAAATAATTTCTCTCTCATAATAGGACGTGTTTAATGAGGGAGAGAATGAAGATAAAGAGTGGTTTCCTTTGAAGTTCAGCCAACTTCGAAATATGAGTTTGACGCTATTACTCTAACTCTCAAAGAGCGAGAGAATCAAAATATTTCCATTGCTGGTATTTTACACACATATACAAATTTCTCAAAATAAGCGTGGTACTCCAACAACAGTAGCCATATTGAATTATTATTTTATATTTTTTTGAAACATTTTTTTTGTTTGGTGGTACGCAAGCCAACTTTGATTGCGACATATTTTTTTCAAATTAAAAGTTTGACCATGGTTGCCCTATTTCACATTTTAATAATGGTGTTATGAGAACATAAAACTTTGTAGAATTTCATTTTAAACAAATCTATTACATCGGAATTTTTCCGAGCAGTTCTAGCGGTTTCAAGATATCCAATTCAGCCTGCAACTTCTCATGCCCTTGGTGTCTTGTCCATAATCAATTCCTTGAATAAATTTTTTTAATATGGAATTCTACAATTAAGTGAAGCTTTATTGGGCTTTTGAATCTCTATTTAGATATACATATATACATACATATTAGAGCTTTATGGATAAATATAATTTTGATAACGTTTTCCCAAAAAATTGTATAGTTAAATTACATTTTATTATAAGTATATGTAATTGAAAATTTAAATTTTCATGATTTTATGGCACAACAATATAACATTTTTAGTTTTTCATTTGTTTATTTAAACTTTGGAATATAAGGCGACGATAGTTATCTCATTTTTATTATAGAATTCTACGAAAAAGATGTTTGATTTTTATTTTTTTAAAAAAGCAAATTTTCATATTATATAGAATTGACGGCAATGGGTGTATCTATTTCAATCTCATTCTTTTTTTTTTTTTTCTTGATGAATTTCAATACAGAAAGTTAAAACATTGATTGCTTCTTTCCTAAAAATTTTATTTTTAAACTATTTTCGTTTATAATAAAGCGTGCGAGATATGAGAAAAACAAATTGTTACTTTTTTTTAATACTTTGGTACATAACAACTCATATTGGGGCAACTCTCATGCGGAAACAAATTGGCTATTCGCGCCGACGCCATCTATTTGGAGTGTAACATTTCAATATACATATGAGTTCAACGCCGAATCTACTGTTTGAACTCAATGAGCGAGAGAATTGGAGTGTTTACGCATATATGTATATGTGTATATAAATAGATATGAGTATGAAATTGGTTTGACGTTTATTTTGAAGGGGTGGAAATTTGGAAATATGAGTTCGTGTAATATTAAAGAGTATTAATGAGCGAGAGAACGAAAATAGAGAAGTATGGGTTGTATTTAAAAAAAATGTATTATACATGGCGTGGTTTTAAAACTTTTTAGTGGGGGTAAATTACAAATTCTGGTTAGGTCAAAAAAAGTGTGAGGGTTTTCTAGCTTTTTTCTTTAACCATAACTTAGCAATATTTAAAAGACACTTTATATAGATTTTTCTTTTGATTTAAAGAAAAAAAAATTTATATTGATTTTTAAAAAAATTCTATTCAATTTGGTCCAGACTTGTTTGGGGCTCGGGTTGCAAATCTGCCCTTTTAAAAGTTAATACATATATACATTTGAAAAGAAATTATTTGTTGTCTTCAGTAAAATTATCACTTGGTTTAGTTCAAAATAATGTAGTATCCATAAAATATTTTGTCGATTTTTATACTTTAAATAAGGAATTTGTCAGCAACTCTATCTCAATCGATAGAATTTGAAAAAAAATTGGCAAATTGCAGCTTTCATCTTCAAAAATTTGAGCAGTCGGACTTATATTAATGGTAATTTTTTTAAATAATTACCAAAAAAAAAAAAAACAAAAAGAAATTGTATAAGCGGTTATAGCATTTCTATAATGGGTGGTATGTATGTATATTTATGATATAAAATTATTATTTCACATGGCTTTCCGTAAACTAAAAATATTCGCACCAAATTTTTTTCTTCTCGAAAATAGAGATCACAAACATAAAAATATTGTTTATAAAAATATTAAAAAGTCAAGATTAGAAATATAAAAATATATAAAAAATTTAAACAATTTTCAATGACAAAAAAGAAAAAAAATGTTGGCCTATAGCTGTGTAACTAACTGTACTCGAACCATCAACCGCTCGACCACTACCCACTAACGCTTCCCACTGGGCTATCGCTTTATTTACAAATTGATTGTCAGATAACCAATTTAAGTTGCATGAAAAATTTTCATTCGCTTATTACAGATAAATGAAGCAGTATTGGTTATATATTAGATAATTGTGCACTGCCTTAGAGGTATGCCAACAAATAAATATGCATTTCATAAATATTTATGCATATTTAGTATGGGTTTAAGCTTGGCAATGGTTTATATGTAAAATTTGTTAGCCTATTAATATAATAGATAATGGACCAAAGTACTCAATGAGCGAGGGAATGAAAATAATTTCTCTCTCATAATAGGACGTGTTTAATGAGGGAGAGAATGAAGATAAAGAGTGGTTTCCTTTGAAGTTCAGCCAACTTCGAAATATGAGTTTGACGCTATTACTCTAACTCTCAAAGAGCGAGAGAATCAAAATATTTCCATTGCTGGTATTTTACACACATATACAAATTTCTCAAAATAAGCGTGGTACTCCAACAACAGTAGCCATATTGAATTATTATTTTATATTTTTTTGAAACATTTTTTTTGTTTGGTGGTACGCAAGCCAACTTTGATTGCGACATATTTTTTTCAAATTAAAAGTTTGACCATGGTTGCCCTATTTCACATTTTAATAATGGTGTTATGAGAACATAAAACTTTGTAGAATTTCATTTTAAACAAATCTATTACATCGGAATTTTTCCGAGCAGTTCTAGCGGTTTCAAGATATCCAATTCAGCCTGCAACTTCTCATGCCCTTGGTGTCTTGTCCATAATCAATTCCTTGAATAAATTTTTTTAATATGGAATTCTACAATTAAGTGAAGCTTTATTGGGCTTTTGAATCTCTATTTAGATATACATATATACATACATATTAGAGCTTTATGGATAAATATAATTTTGATAACGTTTTCCCAAAAAATTGTATAGTTAAATTACATTTTATTATAAGTATATGTAATTGAAAATTTAAATTTTCATGATTTTATGGCACAACAATATAACATTTTTAGTTTTTCATTTGTTTATTTAAACTTTGGAATATAAGGCGACGATAGTTATCTCATTTTTATTATAGAATTCTACGAAAAAGATGTTTGATTTTTATTTTTTTAAAAAAGCAAATTTTCATATTATATAGAATTGACGGCAATGGGTGTATCTATTTCAATCTCATTCTTTTTTTTTTTTTTCTTGATGAATTTCAATACAGAAAGTTAAAACATTGATTGCTTCTTTCCTAAAAATTTTATTTTTAAACTATTTTCGTTTATAATAAAGCGTGCGAGATATGAGAAAAACAAATTGTTACTTTTTTTTAATACTTTGGTACATAACAACACATATTGGGGCAACTCTCATGCGGAAACAAATTGGCTATTCGCGCCGACGCCATCTATTTGGAGTGTAACATTTCAATATACATATGAGTTCAACGCCGAATCTACTGTTTGAACTCAATGAGCGAGAGAATTGGAGTGTTTACGCATATATGTATATGTGTATATAAATAGATATGAGTATGAAATTGGTTTGACGTTTATTTTGAAGGGGTGGAAATTTGGAAATATGAGTTCGTGTAATATTAAAGAGTATTAATGAGCGAGAGAACGAAAATAGAGAAGTATGGGTTGTATTTAAAAAAAAATGTATTATACATGGCGTGGTTTTAAAACTTTTTAGTGGGGGTAAATTACAAATTCTGGTTAGGTCAAAAAAAGTGTGAGGGTTTTCTAGCTTTTTTCTTTAACCATAACTTAGCAATATTTAAAAGACACTTTATATAGATTTTTCTTTTGATTTAAAGAAAAAAAAATTTATATTGATTTTTAAAAAAATTCTATTCAATTTGGTCCAGACTTGTTTGGGGCTCGGGTTGCAAATCTGCCCTTTTAAAAGTTAATACATATATACATTTGAAAAGAAATTATTTGTTGTCTTCAGTAAAATTATCACTTGGTTTAGTTCAAAATAATGTAGTATCCATAAAATATTTTGTCGATTTTTATACTTTAAATAAGGAATTTGTCAGCAACTCTATCTCAATCGATAGAATTTGAAAAAAAATTGGCAAATTGCAGCTTTCATCTTTAAAAATTTGAGCAGTCGGACTTATATTAATGGTAATTTTTTTAAATAATTACCAAAACAAAAAGAAATTGTATAAGCGGTTATAGCATTTCTATAATGGGTGGTATGTATGTATATTTATGATATAAAATTATTATTTCACATGGCTTTCCGTAAACTAAAAATATTCGCACCAAATTTTTTTCTTCTCGAAAATAGAGATCACAAACATAAAAATATTGTTTATAAAAATATTAAAAAGTCAAGATTAGAAATATAAAAATATATAAAAAATTTAAACAATTTTCAATGACAAAAAAGAAAAAAAATGTTGGCCTATAGCTGTGTAACTAACTGTACTCGAACCATCAACCGCTCGACCACTACCCACTAACGCTTCCCACTGGGCTATCGCTTTATTTACAAATTGATTGTCAGATAACCAATTTAAGTTGCATGAAAAATTTTCATTCGCTTATTACAGATAAATGAAGCAGTATTGGTTATATATTAGATAATTGTGCACTGCCTTAGAGGTATGCCAACAAATAAATATGCATTTCATAAATATTTATGCATATTTAGTATGGGTTTAAGCTTGGCAATGGTTTATATGTAAAATTTGTTAGCCTATTAATATAATAGATAATGGACCAAAGTACTCAATGAGCGAGGGAATGAAAATAATTTCTCTCTCATAATAGGACGTGTTTAATGAGGGAGAGAATGAAGATAAAGAGTGGTTTCCTTTGAAGTTCAGCCAACTTCGAAATATGAGTTTGACGCTATTACTCTAACTCTCAAAGAGCGAGAGAATCAAAATATTTCCATTGCTGGTATTTTACACACATATACAAATTTCTCAAAATAAGCCAAAATAAGCTTGGTACTCCAAAACAGGAGCCATATTGAATTATTATTTTATTTTTTTTTGAAACATTTTTTTTGTATGGTGGTACGCAAGCCAACTTTGATTGCGACATATTTTTTTCAAATTAAAAGTTTGACCATGGTTGCCCTATTTCACATTTTAATAATGGTGTCATGAAAACATAAAACTTTGTAGAATTTCATTTTAAACAAATCTATTACATCGGAATTTTTCCTTGAATAAATTTTTTTAATATGGAATTCTACAATTAAGTGAAGCTTTATTGGGCTTTTGAATCTCTATTTAGATATATACATACATATTAGAGTTTTATGGAAAAATATAATTTTGATTACGTTTTCCCAAAAAATTGTATAGTTAAATTACATTTTATTATAAATATATGTAATTGAAAATTTAAGATTTTCAGGATTTTATGGCACAACAATATAACATTTTTAGTGTTTCATTTGTTTATTAATACTTTGGAATATATGGCGACCATAGTTATCTCATTTTTATTATAGAATTCTACGAAAAAGATGTTTGATTTTTATTTTTTTAAAAAAGCAAAATTTCATATTATATAAAATTGACGGCAATGGGTGTATCTATTTCAATCTAATTTTTTTTTTTTTCCTTGATGAATTTCAATACAGAAAGTTAAAGCATTGATTGCTTCTTTCCTAAAAATTTTATTTTTAAACTAAACTTACTAAAGCGTGCGAGATATGAGAAAAACAAATTGTCACTTTTTTTTTAATCCTTTGGTACATAACAACACATATTGGGGCAACTCTCATGCGGAAACAAATTGGCTATTCGCGCCGACGCCATCTATTTGGAGTGTAACATTTCAATATACATATGAGTTCAACGCCGAATCTACTGTTTGAACTCAATGAGCGAGAGAATTGGAGTGTTTACGCATATATGTATATGTGTATATAAATAGATATGAGTATGAAATTGGCTTGACGTTTATTTTGAAGGGGTGGAAATTTGGAAATATGAGTTCGTGTAATATTAAAGAGTATTAATGAGCGAGAGAACGAAAATAGAGAAGTATGGGTTGTATTTAAAAAAAATGTATTATACATGGCGTGGTTTTAAAACTTTTTAGTGGGGGTAAATTACAAATTCTGGTTAGGTCAAAAAAAGTGTGAGGGTTTTCTAGCTTTTTTCTTTAACCATAACTTAGCAATATTTAAAAGACACTTTATATGGATTTTTCTTTTGATTTAAAGAAAAAAAAATGTATATTGATTTTTAAAAAAAATTCTATTCAATTTGGTCTAGACTTGTTTGGGGCTCGGGTTGCAAATCTGCCCTTTTAAAAGTTAATACATATATACATTTGAAAAGAAATTATTTGTTGTCTTCAGTAAAATTTAAGATTTCCGCTTATCACTTGGTTTAGTTCAAAATAACGTAGTATCCATAAAATATTTTGTCGATTTTTATACTTTAAATAAGGAATTTGTCAGCAACTCTATCTCAATCGATAGAATTGGATAAAAAATTCGCAAATTGCAGCTTTCATCTTCATAAATTTGAGCAGTCAGACTTATATTAATGGTAATTTTTTGAAATAATTATCAAAAAAAAAAAAAAAAAAAAAAAAGAAATTGTATAAGCGGTTATAGCATTTCTATAATGGGTGGTATGTATGTATATTTATGATATAAAATTATTATTTCACATGGCTTTCCGTAAACTAAAAATATTCGCACCAAATTTTTTTCTTCTCGAAAATAGAGATCACAAACATAAAAATATTGTTTATAAAAATATTAAAAAGTCAAGATTAGAAATATAAAAATATATAAAAAATATAAACAATTTTCAATGACAAAAAAGAAAAAAATTTTGGCCTATAGCTGTGTAACTAACTGTACTCGAACCATCAACCGCTCGACCACTACCCACTAACGCTTCCCACTGGGCTATCGCTTTATTTACAAATTGATTGTCAGATAACCAATTTAAGTTGCATGAAAAATTTTCATTCGCTTATTACAGATAAATGAAGCAGTATTGGTTATATATTAGATAATTGTGCACTGCCTTAGAGGTATTTCAACAAATCCATATGCATTTCATAAATATTTATGCATATTTAGTATGGGTTTAAGCTTGGCAATGATTTATATGTAAAATTTGTTAGCCTATTAATATAATAGATGCTCATGTCGGTAATTTCGGTACCAGTTCACCTAGGTACACTTGTCATACTGAAAAGTTTTCATAAACAAAGCGCATAGCTAGCCCCAATATCTTTCGTGTCCTCCTTTATGTTTACTGTGCGCTCTCTATTTTGTAAAATCCGAAGGCTTTCCATTGTGTATAGTATTTTGCCTCTTTTTTCTTTATCTAATATTTTTGTGTTAGTTAGATCAGCTGTGTGCCCAGTGCTGAGAATGTGTTGGGAAAGCGCAGTACTCTCTCTCTTTCTTCTTATGTCCGCTTCATGCTCCGCTAACCTCTCCCCCAAATTTCTCCTAGTAGTCCCGATGTAAATCTTGTTGCAGTCTTCGTCTTCGTTACCTTTACATGCAATTTCATAAACTACGTTGTTTTGTTGTTCTAGTTCAACAGGCCTTTTTGTTTTTGTAAAAATTGTGGATAATATAAAGTTCGGCTTGAAAGCCAAAGTTATGTTTTGTTCTTTGTTGCTTAAGTCGTGCTTGAATTTCTCAGTTAGCTTCGGGATGTATGTGACGCTGTAGTATTGTTTTCTTTCTGTGTTTATATTGATCGGCGTTTGTTTTGTGTGTTGGTTGTTTATTGACATTAGGATGTCCTTTATTAAGTTATTTGTTAGTTCGCCCGGATAATTGTTCTTTTTTAATATGGTATGTATTTTTGTTATGTTTTCTTCTCTAAACTTGTTATGGCTAATAGTTAGTATTTTTTGTATTAGATTTCGCGCAGTGTTTATTTTGTATTTAAAGGGTTGTGCAGAGTGAAAGTTTATAATTCGACCAGATGAAATGGATTTTGTGTACCAATTTAAGATGATGTTTTTGCCTTCCCTGTGTATCTTTACATCTAGAAATGGGATGCAGGAATTTACTTCTACTTCCACTGTAAATTTGAGTTTGTTGTGGTATTGATTAAGAGTTTTTAGAATAATATCCAATTCTTTTTTCCGGACAATTGCGAAAATGTCATCGACATATTTCACCATTAGTTTAATATTAACGTTGTGTTGATTTTTGAGTTCTTTTTTCGTGTAATCTAGTAGATCATCCATGACAATGTCCGCGATTGTTGGTGAGAGAGGGTTTCCCATTGGCATACCATACGTTTGTGAAAAGGTTTTTCCACCAAATAGAAAGTAATTATTGTCTTTTAGACAGAAATCTAAAATTTTTAAAAAATTGTTTTTGGAGATGTTAATTTTTTGTTGGATTAAACTGAACTTATTCATTATCATTTTCGTTGCTAGGTATGTTGAAATGTTAGTAAATAATGACACAACGTCAAAGGATACTAGTAATTCAGTAATTCATTAAGACTGGTAGAGTTTTTTATATTATGCTCTTTAGATATCAGGCTGTTTAACGCATTTCCAATAAATTTCGACAATCCATAACAGGGTACATTTGTGGATGATGATATTGGGCGTAGAGGTAGGTTGGGTTTATGTATCTTCGGTAGGCCATATAAACGAGGTGCAACCGCAGTGTTGCTTATCATTTTATATTTTTCTGTTGAGTCAATTATCTTGTTTTTGTATAGATCGTTGACCATAGTGTTATTTTTATTTTGTAGTGTGCTAGTGGGGTCGTTTCTTAATATTTTGTATGTGTTTTTGTCATCGAGTAGTTCGTACATTTTCCTTTTATACTCAGCTTTGTAAATTATCACAGTTTTGTTACCTTTGTCCGAATCTGTAACAGCAATGTCGTTTCTGTATTTGCGTAGTATCATTTTTGTTTTTTCGAACGCTTCTAATATAAACTTGTCAGCGGCATTGTTTTTTATATTTCGTTTGAATTCCAATATTCTATTGTTTATTTTGCTTCTTTATACTTCCTTGTATTATTTGCTCTAACTCTGCAATTATTTTTATTGGTATAAAGTTCTCTTTTGTTGTGGGCAACGCAAATTTTCTCCCAAGAGAGAGTAACCATTTAACTTCCTCTGGAAATTCTATATTTGTTTTGTTAACAAACCAGTCGTTGTTTACGCAAATACCTAAGCTCATGAGTCGTTGCTTTTTCAGGCGTTCCAACTTTGATGCCTGGATTGTCTCTCGTTCCTTAGTGGTTCTTTGGCTAAAAATGTGTTGATGGGACATTAGTGAGTTCAATTCTGATTCGCTGAGGTTTTGGCATAGATTTCTCTCTGTTTGTTGTAAATTATTTCTTATCGTTTTAATATCTATATTAGTTTGTGTTATTTCTATGTTCAGCATTTTCTGAAGAAAGTTACGTTTTGTTTTTTCTATTTTTTGTTGGACTCTTCGTGATGTTGCGTTTATCGTGTTTCTTTTCACTGTGTTTTTTAGATGGTTTGGTATGAGATCGTATTTTCTGCACTCTAACAGGAACTTAAGTTGCGGTTTAAGTTTGGCTAATTTTTGTTGTTGTTTGCTGAATTGTTTTATTGTTGTGTGTGTATCTTCACCGTGTTTAAATTTCATATGTTGAAAATAGTGCTTCATTTTTAAATTATTTACTAACATTTCAACATACCTAGCAACGAAAATAATAATGAATAAGTTCAGTTTAATCCAACAAAAAATTAACATCTCCAAAAACAATTTTTTAAAAATTTTAGATTTCTGTCTAAAAGACAATAATTACTTTCTATTTGATGGAAAAACCTTTTCACAAACGTATGGTATGCCAATGGGAAACCCTCTCTCACCAACAATCGCGGACATTGTCATGGATGATCTACTAGTGTATACGAAAAAAGAACTCAAAAATCAACACAACGTTAATATCAAACTAATGGTGAAATATGTCGATGACATTTTCGCAATTGTCCGGAAAAAAGAATTGGATATTATTCTAACAGACAGGGCGACTCCCTTTCGTGCGATTTCTTCAATCTGATGCTGGAGAAGATAATTCGAGCAGCAGAGCTAAACCGCAATGGTACAATCTTTTACAAGAGCGTGCAATTGCTGGCGTATGCCGATGATATTGACATCATTGGCCTTAACAACCGCGCCGTAAGCGCTGCCTTCTCTGGACTGGATAAGGAAGCGAAAAAGTGGGTCTTGCCGTGAACGAGGACAAGATGAAGTATTTGCTGTCATCAAAGAAAGAATCGGCGCACCTGCGCCTTGGCAGCCATGTCACTGTTGATAGTTACAAATTTGAAACTGTGAGGGACTTCGTCTATTTGGGAACCAGTATCAACACCGAAAATAATATCAGTCTAGAAATCCAGCGGAGAATCACTCTTGCCAACAAGTGCTACTTTGGACTGAGTAGGCAATTGAGAAGTAAAGTCCTCTCTCGAAGAACAAAGATCACGCTCTATAAGTCTCTCATCATACCTGTCCTGATGTATGGCTCAGATTCATGGACAATGTCAAGAGAAGATGAGATGGCCCTTGGAATATTTGAGAGAAAAGTTCTCCGGAAGATTTATGGTCATTCCCGTGATGCCAACGGGGAGTATCGAAGGAAATTTAACGATGAGCTGTACGAGCTCTACGCAGATCTGACCATAGTCCAGCGAATTAAAGCCCAAAGACTCCGCTGGCTGGGCCATGTTATGCGAATGAACAAAGAAGCTCCAGCACAGAAGGTTTTCCTATCGTCGCCTGAATTCGGCAGGAGAGGAAGGGGGAGGCCTCGACTGAGATGGAAACAACAGGTGGAGGATGACTTGAACTCCCTTGGGGTTTCCAATTGGCGTCGGTTATCGCTAAAAAGGAATGACTGGCGTGCTTTGATACGAAACGGCCAAAATCGCTTAGGCGGTTAAGCGCCAATAAATGATGATGATGATATCATTCTAAAAACTCTTAATCAATACCACAACAAACTCAAATTTACAGTGGAAGTAGAAGTAAATTCCTGCATCCCATTTCTAGATGTAGAGATACACAGGGAAGGCAAAAACATCATCTTAAATTGGTACACAAAATCCATTTCATCTGGTCGAATTATAAACTTTCACTCTGCACAACCCTTTAAATACAAAATAAACACTGCGCGAAATCTAATACAAAAAATACTAACTATTAGCCATAACAAGTTTAGAGAAGAAAACATAACAAAAATACATACCATATTAAAAAAGAACAATTATCCGGGCGAACTAACAAATAGCTTAATAAAGGACACCCTAATGTCAATAAACAACCAACACACAAAACAAACGCCGATCAATATAAATACAGAAAGAAAACAATACTACAGCGTCACATACATCCCGAAGCTAACTGAGAAATTCAAGCACGACTTAAGCAACAAAGAACAAAACATAACTTTGGCTTTCAAGCCGAACTTTACATGATCCACAATTTTTACAAAAACAAAAAGCCCTGTTGAACTAGAACAACAAAACAACGTAGTTTATGAAATCGAATGTAAAGTTAACGAAGATGAAGACTGCAACAAGATTTACTTCGGGACTACTAGGAGAAATTTGGGGGTGAGGTTAGCGGAGCATGAAGCGGACATAAGAAGAAAGAGAGAGAGTACTGCGCTTTCCCAACACATTCTCAGCACTGGGCACACAGCTGATCTAACTAACACAAAAATATTAGATAAAGAAAAAAGAGGCAAAATACGATACACAATGGAAAGCCTTCGGATTTTACAAAATAGAGAGCGCACAGTAAACATAAAGGAGGACACGAAAGATATTGGGGCTAGCTATGCGCTTTGTTTATGCAAACTTTTCAGTATGACAAGTGCACCTAGGTGAACTGGTACCGAAATTACCTGACATGCGCATACACATAAATGTGCAATTAAACCATTATTATTAGTAACATTTGTTTATTATTTGTTAATTAAAAAAAAAATCAGAATTTGCATTATTTGTGTAAGTGTTTTTACATACCATTACCCTCAACCAAATAGTGTATTAATATGTATTGTTGTTGTCTTCCAAAAATAAAGATTTACCTACTCCTGAAGAAGCTACAAATCAGTAGCGAAACGTCGAGTACAATGTGAAGTGAACGAACTAATGTAGTTCTTACTTGCACTAAGCAGCACTAGATCCACTAGCTTAAATAAATCCCTCATAGTTAAATAAACGGATCAGCAATATCAAAACCTACTTACTTACGATATTCGTCTAGCAAATCTTTTTTTAAATAGTAGACAACAACAATAATCTTTTTTAAAAATGAAGCACTATTTTCAACATATGAAATTTAAACACGGTGAAGATACACACACAACAATAAAACAATTCAGCAAACAACAACAAAAATTAGCCAAACTTAAACCGCAACTTAAGTTCCTGTTAGAGTGCAGAAAATACGATCTCATACCAAACCATCTAACAAACACAGTGAAAAGAAACACGATAAACACAACATCACGAAGAGTCCAACAACAAATAGAAAAAACAAAACGTAACTTTCTTAAGAAAATGCTAAACATAGAAATAACACAAACTAATATAGATATTAAAACGATAAGAAATAATTTAAAACAAACAGAGAGAAATCTATGCCAAAACCTCAGCAAATCAGAATTGAACTCACTAATGTCCCATCAACACATTTTTAGCCAAAGAACCACTAAGGAACGAGAGACAATCCAGGCATCAAAGTTGGAACGCCTGAAAAAGCAACGACTCATGAGCTTAGGTATTTGCGTAAACAACGACTGGTTTGTTAACAAAACAAATATAGAATTTCCAGAGGAAGTTAAATGGTTACTCTCTCTTGGGAGAAAATTTGCGTTGCCCACAACAAAAGAGAACTTTATACCAATAAAAATAATTGCAGAGTTAGAGCAAAGAATACAAGAAACCACAAATGACACAGACAATAAGGAAGTAGAAAGAAGCAAAATAAACAATAGAATATTGGAATTCAAACGAAATATAAAAAACAATGCGGCTGACAAGTTTATGTTAGAAGCGTTCGAAAAAACAAAAATGATACTACGCATATACAGAAACGACATTGTTGTTACAGATTCGGACAAAGGTAACAAAACTGTGATAATTTACAAAAGCTGAGTATAAAAAGAAAATGTTCGAACTACTCGATGACAAAAACACATACAAAATATTAAGAAACGACCCCACTAGCACACTACGAAAGAAAAATAACACTATGGTCAACGATCTATACAAAAACAAGATAATTGACTCAACAGAAAAATATAAAATGATAAGCAACACTGCGGTTGCACCTCGTTTATATGGCCTACCGAAGATACATAAACCCAACCTACCTCTACGCCCAATATCATCATCCACAAATGTACCCTGTTATGGATTGTCGAAATTTATTGGAAATGCGTTAAACAGCCTGATATCTGAAGAGCATAATATAAAAAACTCTACCAGTCTTAAAGACAGACTAGATGATATACAGATCAATGATGATGAATTACTAGTATCCTTTGACGTTGTGTCGAAAACGAAAATAATAATGAATAAGTTCAGTTTAATCCAACAAAAAATTAACATCTCCAAAAACAATTTTTTAAAAATTTTAGATTTCTGTCTAAAAGACAATAATTACTTTCTATTTGATGGAAAAACCTTTTCACAAACGTATGGTATGCCAATGGGAAACCCTCTCTCACCAACAATCGCGGACATTGTCATGGATGATCTACTAGATTACACGAAAAAAGAACTCAAAAATCAACACAACGTTAATATTAAACTAATGGTGAAATATGTCGATGACATTTACGCAATTGTCCGGAAAAAAGAATTGGATATTATTCTAAAAACTCTTAATCAATACCACAACAAACTCAAATTTACAGTGGAAATAGAAGTAAATTCCTGCATCCCATTTCTAGATGTAAAGATACACAGGGAAGGCAAAAACATCATCTTAAATTGGTACACAAAATCCATTTCATCTGGTCGAATTATAAACTTTCACTCTGCACAACCCTTTAAATACAAAATAAACACTGCGCGAAATCTAATACAAAAAATACTAACTATTAGCCATAACAAGTTTAGAGAAGAAAACATAACAAAAATACATACCATATTAAAAAAGAACAATTATCCGGGCGAACTAACAAATAACTTAATAAAGGACACCCTAATGTCATTAAACAACCAACACACAAAACAAACGCCGATCAATATAAACACAGAAAAAAAACAATACTACAGCGTCACATACATCCCGAAGCTAACTGAGAAATTCAAGCACGACTTAAGCAACAAAGAACAAAACATAACTTTGGCTTTCAACCCGAACTTTACATTATCCACAATTTTTACAAAAACAAAAAGCCCTGTTGAACTAGAACAACAAAACAACGTAGTTTATGAAATCGCATGTAAAGGTAACGAAGATGAAGACTGCAACAAGATTTACATCGGGACTACTAGGAGAAATTTGGGGGTGAGGTTAGCGGAGCATGAAGCGGACATAAGAAAAAAGAGAGAGAGTACTGCACTTTCCCAACACATTCTCAGCACTGGGCACACAGCTGATCTAACTAACACAAAAATATTAGATAAAGAAAAAAGAGGCAAAATACGATACACAATGGAAAGCCTTCGGATTTTACAAAATAGAGAGCGAACAGTAAACATAAAGGAGGACACGAAAGATATTGGGGCTAGCTATGCGCTTTGTTTATGAAAACTTTTCAGTATGACAAGTGTACCTAGGTGAACCGGTACCGAAATTACCGACATGCGCATACACATAAATGTGCAATTAAACCATTATTATTAGTAACATTTGTTTATTATTTGTTAATTTTTAAAAAAATCAGAATTTGCTTTATTTGTGTAAGTGTTTTTACATACCATTACCCTCAACCAAATAGTGTATTAATATGTATTGTTGTTGTCTTCCAAAAATAAAGATTCACCTACTCCTGAAGAAGCTACAAATCAGTAGCGAAACGTCGAGTACAAAGTGAAGTGAACGAACTAATGTAGTTCTTACTTGCAGTAAGCACCACTAGATCCACTAGCCTAAATAAATCCCTCATAGTTAAATAAACGGATCAGCAATATCGAAACATAGTTATTTTTTTTGTTTTTAAATTTTTTCTATATTGAGTCAACAGTTTATATTTCAACTTGGCTAAATATCAACAAGCCAAAATTCGTTGTTTTCGAGATAGGCATTTTTGAGTATTAAACTTTTTTTCAATATACTTGACATCACTATATGGGGGAAAAAATGCTTAATATTCAAAAATTCATATCTCGAAAACAACGAATTTTGGCTAGTTGATATTTAGCCAAGTTGATATATAAACTGTTCATTCAATACAGAAGAAGTTTAAACAAACAAAATATTACCGTTTCTGAGATATTAATTTTTGAAAAAAGTCATAAATTTTACTAAATACAAAAAAAAAATTGTCTTTTTTTAACTATATGCCATTGTTTATGAATTTCTATTCAAGTAAAAGGAAAATCGAAAATTTCAATGAAAAGATCATGAGAATCGGTTAATTTTTGACAAAGATAATATGCATTGTATCAATATATGGGGCAAAAAGCGTTTAATATTCAAAAATTCATATCTCGAAAACAACGAATTTTGGCTAATAGGCATTTAGCCATGTTGAAATATAAACTGTTGACTTAATATAGAAAAAATTTAAAAACAAAAAAATAACCTTTTTTGAGATATTAACTTTTGAAAATAGTCATAAATTTTTGCTAAATACTGAAAAAAAATTAATTTTTAAACTATATAATATTTTTTTAAAAAATTATATAAAAGTAATAGTAATAACGAACATTAAAAAAAAATTAGGGGAATCGGTTAATTTTTGACAAAGTTATTGCGAGTTGAAAAAATGGGCGAAAAAAATGTTCATTGCATTTTAACGATTTCAACGGCCGATAAATCCGAAAAAAAAATTGTTTCAGGAAAAAAAGACAAGTGTTTCTTTATTTTTACCAAAGAACAACATATAAAAATTTAATCGAAATCAAAAATCATGTCCCGCGCGGACCGGTTGTCTTGAAATGGAATGAGCCTATAATAAAAAAAAGATGGCATTTGAGTTCGTAGCATACGACTTGTCCGAAAATGTTGTTGAAAACTTTGCAACTGTAGGTCGGCGTTTCCTCAGAGACTCGGACAATCCCTTTGAGCTTGGGGCATCCGAGTTTAGAAAATTGTATAGGGTGAGTCCCGAAATTGCGACAGGCGTTGCCGAACGGCTGGATGCCTACCTTAGAGGGCAAAGGATCACTGCAATTTCGGTGGAAAAACAGGTAATACTTATTATTATATACTTATTATTATATTTTGTGAACTATATTTTGTCTTTGAGGTGCTTTGTGCATTACGATTCTACGCCACTGGATGCTACCAAAGGCCTGCACTATGATCGGAAATTTCCTTTGGTTGGCCAAAAGTCAAAATGTTTGCAGTCCCGAAATATGTTGTTGTTTCTGAAATCAACGCTCCAAAACAACCAAAAAATGAATTTTGTTGTTGTAATATGCAATTCACCGTTATTCGGTGAGTCATCGAAGTTGAATTTGTTTGCTTCATTTGTAAACATAATTGCGTTCGGTGTTTTATAGTGCTTACTTCAATTGCTTGTTAAAGCTGAAAACAAAGCGTGTTAAATAAAAGTTTAAATGGAACACGAAGGTGATGGTAAGTTTATTAATTTTGTAAAATATAATACTCAAAAGTTGGATACTCTAAAAAATAAAATAACTTTTTCCAAAAGTCTTTAACATTTTGGAATTTATTTTATTTTTTAAGTTTGAGTAAGCACCATATCAATTGGCATACTAGTCATCCTTTGCATCAGCAATATACCAGTTGATATACTAGTTCATACACAGACAAAAATGAGCTAAAGGTTCTGAGTTCGATTTTCGGTGAAGTCAACACAATTTTTTTTCTACATATATTTTTTTAATTAAGTATGTAGTTTATACACGTTTTTGTATTTTTAATTTAATTATAAACAGATTATACTAGTTGATGAAAAGTTCTTAGGTTAAATAGTTTTAAATAGATAAATATATTTTAAATAGATAAATAAATAAATCTTTTAAATAGATAAATATATTTGATTGTGTGAAGTGTGAAAATTCGTGGATTAACTAGAGAGAACTGAACTGCACTTTTTGAATTCAATTATGCCGCAAATAAAAAAAATACTAATGGCGGCTATATACCAACAGGTTATCATAACCTCCAACGAGTTTTTTGCCGAGGCTCTCTTCCAACTTATAGTGTGCTGCTTTGATTTTTTTCCTACAAGTTGGCGGGATCTACAGTACGTCAAATAAAACACTTCGATTCTGCTTAATAAATAGTACGCTTTATTGATTACTATAAACCGTAGTACAGGTAATACGTAGTACGGGTTAATTCACAGTTCAGTACTTCTTTGTACAACACTTCAAAATAAACTGATTGATGTGCGTTGTCTTTGCGCGGTTTATATACCCCAGCAGACTGCAGCTTCATAACCTAGAAATGTCTACACATTTCTGGTTTATTTGTGCAACAGTGTTCTCGAAACGTTTATCTATCTCGCGAGATGTTGACGCCATAAGGCACGAGCTACATTTTGTTTAGGACTGTTAAGCATAAGATTAAAAACCGAAATTACTTTGAAGTGTTTAGTTTTTGAAAATGTTTATCTCGATTTGCGGTTTTTGAGTAAATTTTTTTTTTCAGTCGTCATTCGTTTACAGAATTCAGCAGTTTTTGATATTTGGTTGACCAAGCAGAAGAAAGATTTATGGTCCTTCCCGTGATGCCGACGGCGAGTATCGAAGGAGATTTAACGATGAGCTGTACGAGCTTTACGCAGATCTGACCATAGTCCAGCGAATTAAAGCCCAAAGGCTCCGCTGGCTGGGTCACGTCATGCGAATGGACAAAGAAGCTCCAGCCCAGAAGGTTTTCCAATCGTCACCCGAATTCGGCAGCAGAGGAAGGGGGAGGCCTCGACTGAGATGGAAACAACAGGTGGAGGATGACTTGAACTCCCTTGGGGTTTCCAATTGGCGTCAGTTATCGCTAAAAAGGAATGACTGGCGTGCTTTGATAGGCGACGGCCAAAATCGCTTAGGCGGTTAAGCGCCAATAAATGATGATGATGAAGCAGAAGAAAGGAAAAAATGAGGACGCACTAATAAATTATTTTATACAAAAATGTGGAGCCGATAACATTTCAGATGAATGGTATAAGTATTTAACAGAAAAAACACGCATGCTTAACAATAATTTGTCTGCAAAGTGGGAAAAGTGTCATAGAAGATTAGATGATTTTAAAATTAAATATTCTGGCTGGCTTTGTTCAGAAACTGTAATAAACACGCAAATAAATTTAGAAATCGCTTCCACAGATACTCAATGCACAGTAGAACTAAGCCCAGATGAAAAAATTGTGTCACTAACTGGACGCCCCAACATCCCCCAACGGCACTAGGTTAATTGACTTCGCCGCTGCTCGCAATATGGTCATCAGTAGTACCAGGTTCTAGCATAAGCGAATACACCAAGCCACATGGCTGTCCCCTGATCAAAGAACTAGAAACCAGATTGATCATGTCTTGATTGACGGCAGACATAGCTCCACCGTTCTGGACGTGCGTACACTGCGTGGTCCCAATATCGACTCTGACCATTATCTTGTCGCAGCCAAGATACGCACACGCCTCTGTGCAACGAAGAAAGTGCGCACAGTAACGGAAGGAAAGTTTGACGTCGAGAAGCTGCGCATGACACAGACAGCTGATAATTTCACAACTCGACTCTCACACCTGCTAGCAGAGGGCAATCCCCGACCTAACGATGTAACCGAGCAATGGAAGCATATCTCTCACTCATTGCGTACCGCCGCTGAGGCCACTATAGGGTTCCAGCAAGCCCGCAAGAACAACTGGTACGATGAGGAATGCAAAACTGCCTCGAAAAAAAAGGACGCTGCCTACAAGGAGACGCTGCGAACGGGCGCAACCCGCAGTGTATGGCAACAATATCGTGAGGCAAAGAAGGAAGAGAGACGCCTTTTCAGAAAAAAGAAAAGTGAGGGCGAAAGGCGTGAGTGTGAGGAGCTGGAGATGCTGGCTGACAGGAATGATGCCCGAAAATTCTATGAAAAGATCCGGCGGATGACGGAAGGTTTTAAGACCGGGGCAAGCTCCTGTAAGGACAATAATGGCGACCTGGTAACCGACGTACAAAGTGTACTTAAATTATGGAGGGAGCACTTCTCCTCACTGCTAAATTGCGATGGAGAGGTCGAACCCGATACCCCAATCCCTGACGATGGAAAAGTCGTCCCACCACCTGACTATGATGAAGTGAGGATAGCTATATCCCGGCTCAAACACAACAAAGCGCCTGGAAAAGACGGACTACCCGCCGAGCTGTTCAAACACGGAGGCGAAGAGCTGGTAAAAAGCATGCATCAGCTCTTATGCAGAATATGGTCAGACGAATGCATGCCTCCGGATTGGAATTTAAGTGTGCTTTGCCCAATCCACAAGAAAGGCGATCCCGCTAACCGCACCAACTACCGCGGAATCAGTTTTCTTAATATCGCATATAAGATTCTTTCTAGCGTGTTGTGTGAAAGGCTGAAGCCCATCGTAGACAAACTGATTGGACCTTATCAGTGTGGCTTTAGACCTGGTAAGTCTACTATCGAACAGATTTTCACGATACGCCAAATCCTGGAGAAGACCCATGATAAAAGAATCGACACACACCATCTCTTTGTCGACTTTAAAGCCGCTTTTGACAGCGCAAAAGGGAGTTGCCTGTATGCCGCCATGTCTGAATTTGACTTCCCTGCAAAGCTTATACGGCTTTGCCAAATGACGTTGAGCAATACCAACAGCTCCGTCAGAATCGGGAAGGACCTCTCTGAGCCATTTGAAACCAAACGGGGCTTCGGACAGGGCGACTCCCTTTCGTGCGATTTCTTCAATCTGATGCTGGAGAAGATAATTCGAGCAGCAGAGCTAAACCGCAATGGTACAATCTTTTACAAGAGCGTGCAATTGCTGGCGTATGCTGATGATATTGACATCATTGGCCTTAACAACCGCGCCGTAAGCGCTGCCTTCTCTGGACTGGATAAGGAAGCGAAAAAAGTGGGTCTTGCCGTGAACGAAGACAAGACGAAGTATTTGCTGTCATCAAAGAAAGAATCGGCGCACCTGCGCCTTGGCAGCCATGTCACTGTTGATAGTTACAAATTTGAAACTGTGAGGGACTTCGTCTATTTAGGAACCAGTAACAACACCGAAAATAATATCAGTCTAGAAATCCAGCGGAGAATCACTCTTGCCAACAAGTGCTACTTTGGACTGAGTAGGCAATTGAGAATTAAAGTCCTCTCTCGAAGAACAAAGATCACGCTCTATAAGTCTCTCATCATACCTCACCTGATGTATGGCTCAGATTCATGGACAATAACAAGAGAAGATGAGATGGCCCTTGGAGTATTTGAGAGAAAAGTTCGCCGGAAGATTTATGGTCCTTCCCGTGATGCCAACGGCGAGTATCGAAGGAAATTTAACGATGAGCTGTACGAGTTCTACGCAGATCTGGCCATAGTCCAGCGAATTAAAGCCCAAAGACTCCGTTGGCTGGGCCATGTTATGCGAATGGACAAAGAAGCTCCAGCACAGAAGGTCTTCCTATCGTCGCCTGAATTCGGCAGGAGAGGAAGGGGGAGGCCTCGACTGAGATGGAAACAACAGGTGAAGGATGACTTGAACTCCCTTGGGATCTCCAATTGGCGTCAGTTATCGCTAAAAAGGAATAACTGGCGTGCTTTGATATGCAACGGCCAAAATCGCTTAGGCGGTTAAGCGCCAATAAATGATGATGATGAGTGTTGGTGTAACTAGTATGACACGCTGCGGTTAGAAATTCCTCATTTCTCCTCTGTTCAATGACCACTATAAAGGGAAAAATGAAAAATTTCTAACAACAAATACAAAGCCGAACGTCTAGTTCCTTAGCAAGAACGAAATTGCAATCACGGTAGCTGGTATTGTTTGTGAGTTGTTGCTCAGTTTGTTCGTTAAGAACAAAAATAGAATAATTTAAAAAATAAATTATTCGATCGGTAAAATAGTCCATCAAAAATTTTCTACTGTACAATAACATGACCATAACATCAAGCTTTCATATTCTAGCCAAGGACCCGTGGCGCTGTAAAAATCGTAACATAGGATGCAGCTTAAAAGCCCTAGTCACACATCGCAAGCTACAGATGTCGCTGCTGTGTGATCTAAAAAGGCAAAGAGATATGTATTCATACATATACAACAAAAAAATGACATAAAAAAATACGCGTATTAACGATATCGCAATTACGGTAGCTGGTATTGTTTGTTTGTGAGTTGTTGCTCAGTTTGTTCGTTAATAACAAAAATAAAATAATTTAAAAATAAAAATAAATTTTTTATGAATTTTGATACTTAGAGAAAATTGACAAAGATTTACACAGCGATGGATACCATGACGCGTGTTGGACTTTCCAGGATCCACATCAGATGGATTTTCGGACACAGAACTACTGTGTCTGCACCGAAGCGGTTAAAGCAATTGCTTATAACAAATCAGCTACGATGCCCTGTAGTATTTCTAAGTCAACTTTCTTATAAGCGTGCCAATTTCATACCTTTAGACATAAGGCCGCGGCATATTTTCCATATGATACACGGAATATGAGTATATTATTAGGCGTGCATATTTATGCAGAAGCACACTGAGGTTTTTAATTTGCATTCCTTCATACCACTTTTTTGTGTATTATTGGTTTTGCTCTACCTATGTGTCAATTATAATTGTTTCTTATTGGAGCTTAGCTCGAAAATTGTTTATACCTGCTGTACTTTTTACTAGTACTAGGGTATTCTAATTTTCTATTAAAAGGTGGCAATTCAGGGGCAATAAGCGTTACTTCTAGATAGGGCAACATTTCGTTACAACAATAACAACGGAAATAGAGATCTAGTCAAGCGGGTATAAAATTATCGGAGATTCTAGCTAAGAAATGCTTTACGAATAAAATCCAACAAAGTACGGAGCGCTCAAAAGGAGCGAAAAGGGACTCCGTCAAAACTATCTTGAAGGAATCCTAATTGAAGCGTCTACGGATTTGAAAAGAGGAGTCAGCAGAGTCCTTCCAGGGAGTGTTTGCGAAAAATATATTAAAATTTTATTTCCAAAATTATACCTCAAAATCTGACATTCGTAAACAAATGCAAGGTTGTACAAAAGTTGAATGATGGGTTGAACAAAAGTCGGCTGGCTACCAATTTTGTTGCATGCAATTTTGCAAGACCCGTTGACACGAGTCATTTTTCAGAATCAACATATAATTGAACGAAAAATCGAGCAATGTAAACGGTACAAGATGGATTAGTTCTATGTCCATGAAAAACAAATAAAAAATCTTTCAGTTCACTTATAGCGAATACTAAAATTTAATTATTTTAGAAATTAAAAAAAATTCACATTGAATTCCAAATAGAATTACATATTAAAAAATTCATTTCATAAAGAAATATATGAATAAATGTTATTATTGATGAAAGCTTGGTAGACTTACGAGGTCTAAAGCCACACTGATAAGGTCCAATCAGTTTGTCTACGATGGGCTTCAGCCTTTCACACAACACGCTAGAAAGAACCTTATATGCAATATTAAGAAGACTAATTCCGCGGTAGTTGGTGCGGTTAGCGGGATCGCCTTTCTTGTGGATTGGGCAAAGCACACTTAAATTCCAATCCGGAGGCATGCATTCGTCTGACCATATTCTGCATAAGAGCTGATGCATGCTTTTTACCAGCTCTTCGCCTCCGTGTTTGAACAGCTCGGCGGGTAGTCCGTCTTTTCCAGGCGCTTTGTTGTTTTTGAGCCGGGATATAGCTATCCTCACTTCATCATAGTCAGGTGGTGGGACGACTTTTCCATCGTCAGGGATTGGGGTATCGGGTTCGACGTATCCCTCGCAATTTAGCAGTGAGGAGAAGTGCTCCGTCCATAATTTAAGTACACTTTGTACGTCGGTTACCAGGTCGCCATTATTGTTCTTACAGGAGCTTGCCCCGGTCTTAAAACCTTCCGTCATCCGCCGGATCTTTTCATAGAATTTTCGGGCATCATTCCTGCCAGCCAGCATCTCAAGCTCCTCACACTCACGCCTTTCGGCCTCACTTTTCTTTTTTCTGAAAAGGCGTCTCTCTTCCTTCTTTGCCTCACGATATTGTTGCCATACACTGCGGGTTGCGCCCGTTCGCAACGTCTCCTTGTAGGCAGCGTCCTTTTTTTTCGAGGCAGTTTTGCATTCCTCATCGTACCAGTTGTTCTTGCGGGCTCGCTGGAACCCTATAGTGGCCTCAGCGGCGGTACACAATGAGTGAGAGATATACTTCCATTGCTCGGTTACATCGTTAGGTCGGGGATTGCCCTCTGCTAGCAGGTGTGAGAGTCGAGTTGTGAAATTATCAGCTGTCTGTGTCATGCGCAGCTTCTCGACGTCAAACTTTCCTTCCGTTACTGTGCGCACTTTCTTCGTTGCACAGAGGCGTGTGCGTATCTTGGCTGCGACAAGATAATGGTCAGAGTCAATATTGGGACCACGCAGTGTACGCACGTCTAGAACGGTGGAGCTATGTCTGCCGTCAATCAAGACATGATCAATCTGGTTTCTAGTTCTTTGATCAGGGGACAGCCATGAGGCTTGGTGTATTCGCTTATGCTGGAACCTGGTACTACTGATGACCATATTGCGAGCACCGGCGAAGTCAATCAACCTAGTGCCGTTGGGGGATGTTATATCGTGGAGACTGAATTTTCCAACTGTAGGACCAAAGACTCCTTCCTTGCCCACCTTGGCATTAAAGTCGCCGAGCACGATTTTGATATCATGCTGGGGGCAGCGATCATAAGTCTGTTCAAGTTTATCGTAGAAGGAGTCCTTCTCTGCGTCGTCCGTCTCTTCAGTCGGCGCATAGGCGCAGATAAATGTTATGTTGAAAAACCTCGCCTTGATGCGGATCGCAGCGAGACGCTCGTCCACAGGAGTGAACGCTAATACTTGGCGGCGAAGTCTCTTTCCCACCACGAATCCTACACCACGTGCTTTGCCGCGTGTCTGGCCACTGTAGTAAACGTCACAAGGACCGATGGTCGTCTTTCCTTGTCCCGTCCATCGCATTTCCTGCGGGGCGGTGATGCCGGCCTTTGCGCCTACGAGGACATCAACCAGTCGGGCAGCGGCACCGTCCCTTGAAAGGGTCCGGACATTCCCGGTACATGCCCTAATATCGTAAGTCTACCATCAACCAGATTTTTACGATACGCCAAATCCTGGAGAAGACCCATGATAAAAGAATCGACACACACCATCTCTTTGTCGATTTCAAAGCCGCTTTTGACAGCGCAAAAAGGAGTTACCTGTATGCCTCCATGTCTGAATTTGACTTCCCTGCAAAGCTTATACGGCTTTGCCAAATGACGTTGAGCAATACCAACAGCTCCGTCAGAATCGGGAAGGACCTCTCTGAGCCATTTGAAACCAAACGAGGCTTCAGACAGGGGACTCCCTTTCGTGCGATTTCTTCAATCTGATGCTGGAGAAGATAATTCGAGCAGCAGAGCTAAACCGCAATGGTACAATCTTTTACAAGAGCGTGCAATTGCTGGCGTATGCCGATGATATTGATATCGATATATTGATATATTGATGATTAGGCGGTTAAGCGCCAATAAATGGTGATGATGATTGATGAAAGCTTGATGTTATGGTCATGTTATTGTACAGTAGAAAATTTGCATGGACTATTTGACCGATCGAATAAATTTTATTGGTAATAATCGAAAAACATACTGTCACATATGTATCTGATATGTCAAATGTTTTCATTTTGAATTTCGTCGCCCGAATTTATAAAAAATCAAAATGAAAATGTTTGTGCTATAAAGTAAATTTGAAATAAGTACGCTGACAGTAAAACTTAAAATAAGTACATAAAATATAAACTGCAAAAACTCGACACAAAAATTGCAAAAACTAAAGCTGCAGTTCCTTGCCATCAATTGAAATATAATATAAAAACAAATATTTTAAACAATAACTCACATTTGTACGTTCACAAAATTTTAATTATTTTTTCTCACAAATCACAATTTCTAGAACAGCTGATTACTGTCAAATGAAAACAAGAATAGCAGGTATGAACGCACCTGTTTTATGTGAGATGTTTTACACGAAAACAAGGTGTTTTCGCTTCAGTGTGAACATGATCTAAGTCCCGTTTACATTGCTCGATTTTTAGTTCAATTATATGTTGGAGTGTATTGGGGTGTGGTTGCTGTGTGACCTTGCCCAATCCCGACTCTTGCGTCCTCGTTCGTACACTGTGGGCAACGTGAGCTATTCTAGGCTCGCGGCAGAAAGAGAGGGAGCCTCGGTGGGGCCACTCTGACATACTTGGTTTAAGGGCTCACCGAGGTCTTTTGCGCAGCGTCTGTTCACCATGAGGTGCGGCTGCAAGCGGGCGTCTGTCTTGAAGCAAGCGGCTCGCTATATAAATGTGTAAAAATATTTTCAAAACCCCGAAACGGGTTGTGCGCTGGGTTTGGGACCCGCCACGTAAAAAATCTAGTCCAATGAAAAAATCGAAAAAGCCTCGGATGAGAACCCCCTTTAATGTTGACGACCCGGCAAAACGAAGTAAGGACAATGAGAAGGATATTAGGGCATGTACGTGGAATGTCCGGACCCTTTCTAGGAAGCGTACCGCTGACCGACTGGTTGATGTCCTCGCGAGCGCAAAGGCTGACATCACCGCCCTGCAGGAAATGCGATGGACGGGGCAAGGAAAGACGGCCATCGGTCCTTGTGACGTATACTACTTCGTCCAGACACGCGGCAAAGCGCGTGGTGTAGGATTTGTGGTGGGAAAGAGACTTCGCCGCCAAGTACTAGCGTTCACTCCTGTGGACGAGCGTCTCGCTGCGATCCGCATCAAGGCGAGGTTTTTCAACATAACATTTATCTGCGCCTATGCGCCGACTGAGGAGACGGACGACGCAGAGAAGGACTCCTTCTACGATAAACTTGAACAAGCCTATGATCGCTGCCCCCTGTATGATATCAAAATCGTGCTCGGCGACTTTAATGCCAAGGTGGGCAAGGAAGGAGTCTTTGGTCCTACAGTTGGAAAATTCAGTCTCCACGATGTAACATCCCCCAACGGCACTAGGTTGATTGACTTCGCCGCTTCCCGCAATATGGTCATCAGTTGTACCAGGTTCCAGCATAAGCGAATACACCAAGCTACCTGGCTGTCCCTGATCAAAGAACAAGAAACCAGATTGATCATGTCATGATCGACGGCAGACACAGCTCCACCGTTCTAGACGTGCGTACCCTACGCGGTCCCAATATCGACTCGGACCATTATCTTGTTGCAGCCAAGATACGCACACGCCTCTGTGCAGCGAAGAAAGTACGCACAGTAACGGAAGGAAAGTTTGACGTCGAGAAGCTGCGCGTGACACAGACAGCTGATAAATTCTCCACTCGACTCCCACACCTGCTATCGGAGAGCAATCCTCGACCTAACGATGTAACCGAGCAATGGAAGCATATCTCTCACTCATTACGTACCGCCGCTGAAGCCACTATAGGGTTTCGGCGAGCCCGCAAGAACAACTGGTACGATGAGGAATGCACCACAGCCTCGGAAAAAAAGGACGCTGCATACAGGGAGACGTTGCGAACGGGCGCAACCCGCAGTGTATGGCAACGCTATCGTGAGGCGAAGAAGGAAGAGAGACGCCTTTTCAGAAAAAAGAAACGTGAGGCCGAAAGGCGTGAGTGTGAGGAGCTTGAGGCGCTGGCTGACAGGAACGATGCCCGAAAATTCTATGAAAAGATCCGGCGGATGACGGAAGGTTTAAAGCAGCAGAGCTAAACCGCAATGGCACAATCTTCTACAAGAGCGTACAATTGCTGGCGTATGCCGATGATATTGATATCATTGGCCTTAACAAACGCGCCGTAAGTGCTGCCTTCTCTGGGCTGGATAAAGAAGCGAAAAAAGTGGGTCTTGCGGTGAACGAGGACAAGACGAAGTACCTACTGTCATCAAAGAAAGAATCGGCGCACCTGCGCCTTGGCAGCAAAGTCACCGTTAATGGCTACACCGAAAATAATATCAGTCTAGAAATCCAACGGAGAATCACTCTTGCCAACAAGTGCTACTTTGGAATGAGTAGGCAATTGAGAAGTAAAGTCCTCTCTCGACGAACAAAAACAACACTCTATAAGTCACTTATCGTACCCGTCCTGCTATATGGTGCAGAAGCATTGACACTGGATCATCTGACGAGGCGGCTTTGGGAGTATTCGAGAGAAAAATTCTTCGAAAGATTTATGGCCCCTAAAAGTTGGCGACAGGGAGTACCGAAGAAGATATAATGATGAGCTCTATGAGCTTTACGCAGACGTCGACATAGTTCATCGAATTAAAACCCAGCGGCTTCGCTGGCTAGGAAACGTGGTGCGAATGAATGAAGACGCTCCGGCACCCAGGGTACGAAAATAAACTGTACAAAATACTTTTCATTTGCTCACCGAGTATCATGTCATTTAAGTTTTGTACAGTTTATTACTTTTTGGAAACGTTTGCGACAATTCAAACAAAGAAAAATTTATAAACACAACCCTGCTAGACAGTGCTTTGACATTCAGTCAGCTTTGTAATGTTGCCTTTGAAAACGTGATAGAAAATCTTGATGTAAATATAAAACAGCTGATATTTACATCACGATTTTCTATCACGTTTTCAAGGGCAACATTACAAAGCTGACTGAATGTCATAGCAGTGTCTAGCAGGGAAGCGTTTCAATTGATTGAAGAAAAATATAAGTGTTTGAATTTATGTTCATAGAGAACAAAATGTTTTTAGTTTTGTTTTTTATTTTGAATGTAAATTTCAAAAAATGTATTTTACAGTTTTCAAAGTGAACTCAGATTTTTTCGGATTTTGTTTTGTATTGAACTATGAAAGTAATAAACAAAACGAAATAGGACCAGTGTTGCCACACGTAGGGTTTTATCCCTATTTGTAGGTCTTTTTGGCCAAAAAATGTGTCCGTAGGGTAAAAGGACGGTTTTTTCATATTTCACGAAATGTAGGGTCTTTTGCATGTTCAAGGTGCAAACATGCACCGTTTGTTGACTAACAAAAATTGTTAGCAGAACATAAAAGTAACGTGTGGAAAATTTTGTGCTCATTATGTGCTAATTAAGTGCCCTAATCCCAAAAAATGTGCTCTTCAACTTTTCCCAAAAATCGATGCTCTGCTAGCTTAAGGCTTAAGCTAGCAGAGCACTATGCGTTAACAGTGAAGGATGAGGACTACATCAAAAGTGAATATACGGAAATTATGTGCTAATTAAGTGCTCTAATCCCAATTAGGGTGCTCCTCAACTTTTTCCAAAATACGATGTTCTGCTATCTTAAGGCTTAAGCTAGCAGAGCACTATGCGTTAACAGTGAAGGATGAGGACCACATCAAAAGTGAATATACGGAAATTATGTGCTCTTTATGTGCTAATTAAGTGCTCTAATCCCAATTAGGGTGCTCCTCAACTTTTTCCAAAATACGATGTTCTGCTAGCTTAAGGCTTAATTTCCGTATATTCACTTTTGATGTAGTCCTCATCCTTCACTGTTAACGCATAGTGCTCTGCTAGCTTAAGCCTTAAGATAGCAGAACATCGTATTTTGGAAAAAGTTGAGGAGCACCCTAATTGGGATTAGAGCACTTAATTAGCATCGATTTTTGGGAAAAGTTGAAGAGCACATTTTTTGGGATCAGGGCACTTAATTAGCACATAATGAGCACAAAATTTTCCACACGTTACTTTTATGTTCTGCTAACATTGCTCTGCTAGCTTTAGGGACCTGATTTTTAAATTAACCCTTTCGCGATATTGTTGCCATATGGCAACATCCAACTTTAGAGGGGCCTAGCTACTCCTGTGTATAAAATATCACCTTCTTTCTTACATTTTGTTGAAGATTGACGTTTAAAGAGTAGACAAAAATCAAATAAGTTATCATCGTCCATTAAATATCGATAATATACAATTTTTCATAAAAGGGCCTTTGCAATACATAATTTTACTATGAAATTTGTCTTTTACTTATATACATTTTTTAGTAAATTATGACAATAATTTCACTAAAAGTTGTATAAAGTAAGTAAAAGAATCATTGTGTATCAATACCAAGTGTAAACTCTTCTGCATAGACGTCAAAATTCCAAAATGAGTTTAACACCTGTTTGAGATTGTGGATAATAACAAGTGTGATATCATAGACATAGTCGTGAAAACTTCAAAGTGAGTTTAGTCACCTGTTTTTAATTTCCTTTTTTGTCTCACTTCTTTCCATCTTCCCATCTCTTTCTACCATTAGGTAAAAGATAGGAGACCGCCATGTTGATGTGTGCAGGATGTTAAAACAACGCCATTGCTTTTCTGTTATTCGGTGCTGGCGACATTTTAATATGTGCAGGATGTAAACAAACCGACATTTTAATGTGTGTTGTCAAAAGAAGAGTTCACACTTGATATTGATACACAATGAAAAGAATCTTCAATCTACGCTTTGGCATAAAAATATTTTTTTACGAACAGTTTACAAAGCGGTACTGATTTTTATAACTTTGCGTGTTGCCAAATGGCAACAATTTTGCTGTAAGGTGTAAATTTGCTCTAGATTGCAGAAGAAATTTATTTGCGATTGAGACCTGAAGAGTTTGTATTTATTATTGTTAGCGCATTATAATTTTAAAATAAATCAAGGAAAATAAGCTACAAAGTCAAAGAAAAGATTTTGGAGAATTTCGGGGAGTCTGACTTGTCAGGTTTAGAGGATTCTGAAGGGAAGAAATATTAGGAGCATTTGACAACAATGAATAGAATTCCAATGCTTTAGAGAAAAGACTTACAGAGATGCACAGTTTAAGAGTTTCAGTTTGTATGGAAGGTGTCACGCCCCTTTTACAATACCTCCCACTTTTACACAATTCTACCGGAACTCAAACTAATTTTCTCATACAAAATACCAATGCTTTAGAGCAAACACCTGCAGAGACATACACTTTATAATTTTCAGTTTCTATGAGATATGCCGCGCCCTTTTACAATAGCGTCCACTTTCACATAACCGCAAGTCAAACTAATTTTTTCATACCAAATTGCAATGCTTTTTTGAGCAAACACCTATAGAGATGTGCACTTTATAAGTTTTAGGTTGTATGGAAGATGCCACGCCCAAATTTTTATTTGTATGGGACGTGCTACTCCTACTTTTCCAATGACGCCCACTTTTACATAATTCTACCACAACTCAGTATGCTTTCATAGAAAACTCCAATATTTTACGGCAAATAGATGCGAAGATGTACAGACCATTAAGTTTTTTGTATGAGAGGTGCCACGCCTCCTTTTATATAAGCGCCCACCCTATAATTCTACCGCAACTTGAAACTTAGGTAGGTAGGTAGAAGTGGCTGCCGCAAAGGCACACCTAGGCCAGTAATAAAAGGCCCGTTGTGATACCACCAAACACTAGGAAAGTCAGTCCCGGGGCCCGGCCATATGGAAAATCCCAGTGCTGTCGGGACTCTCCATATAGCCGAAACCCGGGACTGACACTCCTAACCGACACCGCTACCCCTCCTCGAACCATTTTGATAACTTGATGAAGGCCATCAAGTCCTTTATGTCTAGCTCCGCGACCTGGCTTAAGCTAACCAGGAAGGGAACTCCCAGAGAGCGCCTTCTCGCTCCGCTTAAGGCCGGGCAGTTGCAGATGAGGTGCTCCACCGTTTCCTCTTCCTCATCATCTTTGCAACTCCTGCAGCATCGTCGGTAGGGCACGCATGCCTACCAATGAGGCAGTGACCGGTTAATACCCCTATCAATATGGAGATTTCCTTCCTAGTTAGGGCATAAATGCGTCCAGACCTTTTCAGAGCCCATTTTGGCCAGGCTTGTTTCAGTATCCGGCACCCTGGGGATTGCAGCCATCTTTCGTTGGCTTACGGAGTGTGTGCTCCTTCAGCATTAGTTTGCATGTGGCTAACGGCATACCTAAGCGCTCTTTATCCTGAGGAACCTGCTTGGTCATGCCATGCCTGGCAAGCTCTTCTGCCTTACAGTTTCCCTCAATGTCCCTATGTCCCGGGACACATATGAAGTTTACGCGGTTCTGTTGGACCATCTCCTGAGCGTCAGTTCTGAGTTGAACGTGTATGAGCCAAGGGGTTTGATGGCCGCTTGGCTATCGCTGAAAATAACAATGTCTT
>CAXKVI010000347.1:0-37500 GCA_964058755.1 Campiglossa producta
CTACAGACCGATCAGTCTCTCGTCCTTTGTACTAAAAACCTTTGAGAGGATATTAAGTGACTACCTCTTAACGACTATTGATAGCAACCTTATCTCTAGCTATCAGCATGCATACACCAAGGGTAAATCAACAGAAACCGCTCTGCACAGCCTAGTGTCTGTCATTGAGAAATCGCTGTGTGAAAAGGACTACTGTCTCGTGGCCCTCCTAGACATTGAGGGGGCTTTCAACAATATAAGCCCGGAGGCTATCAACTCCGCTCTAACTAATCTGGGCGTAGATAGACCTCTAACTGGTTTAATTGACCAACTTTTAATGGGAAGGAAAATAGCTTCTTCACTTGGTACGGTTGAGTTATCACGCTATGTCACAAGGGGAACACCCCAGGGTGGTGTTCTTTCCCCGCTTTTATGGAACCTCACAGTCAACTCGTTGCTACGTGACACAAGCTGGGGGGGCGGGAAGATAGTGGCATACGCAGACGATTTAGCTATTGCATTCAGAGGCAAGTTCCCACAAACTCTGTGTGACCTGATGCAAGTAGCACTGCGAGAAGTTTCGACGTGGTCCTCTCGCTGCGGACTTAGTATCAACCCAGGGAAGGTGGAACTTGTCCTCTTCACCAACCGGTACAAAATACCGCCACTAAGCCTACCAGAACTAGATGGCACGCGCCTGGGCTTGTCGGATAAGGCCAAGTTTCTAGGCATAGTTCTGGACAGGAAATTGAATTGGAAGGAGAATGTTCTTCAGCGCCAGAAGAAAGCTTGCATCGCTCTTTACACCTGCAAAAGAGCCATTGGCAAAAAATGGGGGCTCAGCCCTAGAGTATGCAGTTGGATCTACACGGCCATCATTCGCCCAATCATGCTTTATGGAGTCGTCGTATGGTGGCCTGCGCTGAGCAAGGCAACACACCTGAATCTGTTGCGGAAAGTCCATAGATCCAATATGATCTGTATAAGCGGTGCGCTAAGGACAACGCCCAACGAAGCCCTCCAGGTCATTCTGGGCATTTTGCCACTTGATCTGGAAGGGTTTCGGTCAGCGGCGGCATCAGCTCTGCGCCTAAGAGAAACCTCCAGTTGGGCTGCGGGTACTATTGGACACTCCAGTATTCTGGAATCTTACAGCTTTCTCCCTCTAAGCACAGATCGTTGTGCGACTACTACAGTCGGGGATAGCTGTTTCAAAATAAACATTCCCAGCAGAGAAGACTGGGAGAGGACGGATTGGTGTCCCGGAACAAATGGTGGCACTTCCATATACACCGACGGCTCGAAGTTGGACGGCAGAGTTGGAGGAGGCGTTTATTCAAGGGATTTGGACCTTGAGCTCTCCTTCAGACTACCTGATCATTGTAGCGTCTTCCAGGCGGAAGTCTCGGCAATCCTGGACGCCGCGGCCTGGTTAAGCAAACGTGTTATCGGAGAAGATATCGCTATTTTCAGCGATAGCCAAGCGGCCATCAAATCCCTTGGCTCATACACGTTCAACTCTGAACTGACGCTCAGCTGTCGTCGATCTCTTCAGGAGATGGCCCAACAGAACCGCGTAAGCCTCATATGGGTCCCGGGACATAGGGACATTGAGGGAAACTGTAAGGCAGACGAGCTTGCCAGGCAGGGCACGACCAAGCAGGTTCTTCAGGATAAAGAGCGCTTAGGTATGCCGTTTGCCACATGCAAACTAATGCTGAAGGAGCACACACTCCGTCAAGCCAACGAAAGATGGCTGCAATCCCCAGGGTGTCGCATATCGAAACAAACCTGGCCAAAATGGGATCTTAAAAGGTCTAGACGCATTTATGCCCTAACTAGGAGGGAAATCTGCATATTGATAGGGGTATTAACCGGTCACTGCCTCATTGGTAGGCATGCAGAAAGGCTAGGTGTGCCCTACCGACGATGCTGCAGGAGTTGCAAAGATGATGAGGAGGAGGAAACAGTGGATCACCTCATCTGCAACTGTCCGGCTTTAAGCGGCGCGAGAACGCGCTTTTTGGGAGTTCCGTTCCTGGATAGCCTAAGCCAGATCGCGGAACTGGACATAAAGGACTTGATGGGCTTCATAAAGTCATCTAAGTGGTTCGAGGAGGAGTAACGGTGTCGGTTTAGGAGTGTCAGTCCCGGGATTCTGCTATGTGGAAAGTCCCAACAACTCAGGGATTTTCCATATGGCTGGGTCCCGGGACTGACTTTCCTTGTGTTGGTGGTATCACAACGGGCCTTTCAAAACTGGCCTAAGTGTGCCTCTGTGGCAGCCACTTGAACCTAACCTAACCTAGCTTTTCAGCCAATTAATTACAAAAAGCCCCCTACAATTTTATGTATCGCTCATTTGCTGCAACATCGTCATAACTCAAAAAATGTGATATTACAGAAACTGCATTTTTGAATTGCTGTATATTTATATGGGATAAGTAATTACTTCTTTCGCGATGCTGCGTGAAATGTTAAAACCTCGGATACCTATAACCCTTTGCCAGTTGATTAAACATATTATTTCCAATATATTAGTGATGTTAACTAAAAATTTGGCTTTTTTGAGTTATGACGATGTTGCAGCAAATGAGCGATATGTATGTAGATTACTCTACCAAATTGCCCTTTGCTGTAAAAAAAATCCTTAGGAAAAATAGAACACTGTGCATCTTATTTGCAAATTATGAACTCTTAAATATTTGTAAATGATTGTGTTAAGCACAGAGGAAATGTGCATCACTTCAAATTAGCGTGAAAAGATGTGTGTGGGCATTATTTTGGGAAATTCGTCGAAAAATATTCAAGCAAAGTATTTTAAATTATCATAAATTCAAAGAAAAGGTGAACAAAGATATATAATAAATATGTAAGTTTTGCAATATAATATGTTGGTTTGTACAGTATTGGTCCGACTAATGTGGGCACCAACCATGTGACCAAAAGAGAAATATACTCATACGCCGTGGCGCACAAAAAATCATTTTCTGGAATAACTAAATAATTTACAACAAATGTGAATGAAACTATTCCATATTGAGTTGGCTTTGGTGTTAAGTATTTATAATGTATTATTTTAACTTACATATTTCTCATATAATAAGTACTTTCTGACCGATTCTCAATCAAAACATAAGTTAGTGAAATTTACCTCCCCACAACTGTATATTTGAATGTAATTATTTAAATGCAAGAAATACAATAGACCAAGATCCCAGAGCCTAAAAGCGTCACTTATTTTATAATGGATGAAACCAATACCGATCGATAGTCCTCCCCGAATCTAGAAAGAATGTGAAAATTTTAAAGCTGTACCTATGACAAGGGCCTAGGAATCGGGGGTCAAAGTCGCCAAAAAATTACCCTAACTTCACTTATTTTATAATGGATGATTTTCACATATTTGACGTAGATTACCACCCCGCGTCAGTATCAAGTGTTGTTAGACCCGTACCAGTGACAAGGCTCCAGCCAGACACCCCCAGTTCGCGGATTTTCCTATGGAAATTTATTCTGTTTTACTAATTTCACGCATTTGGGCCACTTTGGCTGCTTTTAACTACCCAATATTTTCCCATTTTTTGTAGAACACTACCCTCAAGTAGTATCAGGAATTTTTAGACTTCGTCCCATGGAAAAAACTTCAGCCAGACACCTCAAAACTCGGGAAATTTCACTAATTTTTACTGCGCTTTCACATGTTTAGGCGGATTTGACCAACTTTGGCCTCTTTTAAATAACAGATCTTTACACATGTGTCGTAAAATGCTACCCTTAAGTAGAATCAAGCATTTCTAGACATCATCCCATGGAAAAAACTTCAGCCAGACACCTGAAAGATCGAGAACTTTTATTTTCCTATTAATTTGCTTTCTCTTGTTTGTCCCACTTTTACTAATTTTAAATGATAGATCTTTTCACATGTGTCGTAGGACACTACCCTTAAGTAGTTTCAGTAATTTTTAGACCTCGTCCCATGGCAAAAACTTCAGCCAGACACCTCAAAACTCGGGAAATTTCACTAATTTTTACTGCGCTTTCACATGTTTAAGTGGATTTGACAAACTTTGACTACTTTTAAATAGCAGATCTTCACACATGTGTCGTAAAATGCTACCCTTAAGTAGAATCAAGCATTTCCAGACATCATCCCATGGCAAAAACTTCAGCCAGACACCTCAAAGTTCGGGAACTTTTATTTTCCTATTAATTTGCTTTCTCTTGTTTGTCCCACTTTTACAACTTTTAAACGACGGATCTTTTCAGATATTTCGTAGGACACTACCCTTAAGTAGTTTCAGTCATTTCTAGACTTCGCCCCATGGCAAAAACTTCAGCCAGACACCTCAAAGCTCGGGATTTTCACTAATTTTTACAGAGATTTCACTTGTTTCAGCAGGTTTCTCCAACTTTGTCCACGTTTAAACGGCGTATCTTTACACATGTGTCGTATAACACTACCCTTAAACAGTATCAGGCATTTCCGGACTTCATTCCATGAAAAAAACTTAAACCAAACAACCCAAAGCACGGGGACTTTTCATTATTTTTTAATGTGCTTTCACATGGTCAAATGGGTTTACTCAACTTTGGCTGCTTTTAAATGGCGGATCGTTACAAATGTATCGTATAACACTACTATTAACTAATATTAGGCATTTTTAGACTTCGCTCCATGACAAAAACTTCAGCCAGACACCTCAAAGCTGAGGAAATTTCATAATTCTTGCTGCGAATTCTCATGTTTAACTGCGTTGCTCTAACTTTGGCTGCTTTTAAAGGGCAGATAATTTCACATGTGTCATAGAAGACCACCCTTAAGTGCTATCACGTACATTTTGACTTCGCCCCATGTCAAAAACTTCAGCCAGACACCTCAAAACTGAGGAATTTTTATAATTCTTACTACACTTTCACATGTCTAAGCGAGTTTGTCCAACTTTGGCTGTTTTTGAAAGGCAGATCTTTGCACATGTGTCGTGGAACACTATCTCCAAGTAGTATCAGGCATTTGTATACTTCATCCCATGGAAAAAACTTCAGCCAGACACCTCAAGCCTGAGGAATTTTCATAGTTCTTACTGCTTTTTCACATGTTTAATCGGGTTGGTCCAACTTCGGCTGCTCTTAGAGAGCGGATCTTTTCACATGTGTCATAGAAGACCACCCTTAAGTGGTATCAGCTACTTTTAGGTTTCGCCTCATGTCAAACACTTCAGCCAGACACCTCAAAACTGAGGAATTTTTATAATTTTTACTGCACTTTCACATGTTTAACCGAGTTTGTCCAACTTTGGCTATTTTTGAAAGGCAGATCTTTACACATGTGTCGTGGAACACTATCTCCAAGTAGTATCAGGTATTTTTAGACTTCATCCCATGGAAAAAACTGCAGCCAGACACCTCAAGGCTGAGGAATTTTCATAGTTCTTACTGCTTGTTCACATGTTTAATCGGGTTGGTCCAACTTCGGCTGCTTTTAAAGAGCAGATCTTTTCACATGTGTCATAGAAGACCCCCTTAAAGAAGTATAGGGTATTTTTATACTTCGCCCCATGTCAAAAACTACAGTCAGACACCTCAAAACTGAGGAATTTTCATAATTCTTACTGCGATTTCACAGGTTTAAGCGAGTTGGTCCAACTTTTGCTGTTCGTAAAGGGCATATCTACACACATGTGTCATAGAAGACCACCTTAAAGAAGCATCGGGTATTTGTATACTTCGCCCCATGTCAAAAACTACAGCCAGACACCTCAAAACTGAGGAATTTTCATAATTCTTACTGCGATTTTACAGGTTTAAGCGAGTTCCCTGCAGCGAAACCTCAAACTAATCAGAAAAATACTAGTATACAACTATAATTTTCTGGCAGAACTCATACTAGTCAGGAAATATCCATTTCATACCAGTATACAAATAGAATTTTCCGGCTGAACCCATACTAGTCAGGAAATATCCATTCCATACTAGTATACAACTAGATTTTTCTGGATGAAATTATACCAGTTGAAAAAAACAAAATTCATTCGTTTCGTTTTCTCTTATAATTCATAGATACTTTTTCGTGATAGGGTAAATACAAATAGCCGCTGCTTTCTTAAGAATAAACATGAAAATAAAGTCAAATGATAAAATAAAGGGTAAGCCAGGAAAATTCTGGTTGAAATCATACTAGTCCAGGTTAAAAGTCTTTTTGACTAGTATATTCCATACTGGTCCTTTTTGGACTAGTTAATTTTTTGGAAATTATACTAGTCCAGGATGAACTAGGATGGAACTGGTATCTTACAACTAGCATGAAACTGGTATTTCCTGACTAGTAAATAACTGGTATATTCTGGTCGAAATCTGACAATTTACATCTTGTAGGACATCAACACGTAAAAAATACCAGTTGCTTATATGGAAAAAAGACAGAACACCGGGCCCAACTAGTCAGTGTTCTGTCTTTGTTCCATATAAGCCCGGTGCACCAACTAGTTGTAAAGTAGTTTTCAAATAGTTGCTTTCGCTGCAGGGTAGCGACATAAGAGTGACACTGTCTGAAATGCAACAAATTCCACATCTGAACACTTTGTATGGGCTGAACTGTTCTAATTTGCTTGATCATGTCCTATGGAGAGATCAATTGCGAAAAAAAACTCGAGCTTTAAGGTGTTTGGATGTTGTTTTGGTCATGGGAAGATCTCCAAAAATGCCTGATACCACTTAAGAGTTGCGTTCTACGACACATGTGTAAATATTCGCCTTTTAAAAATAGTCAAAGTTGGACAAACCTGCTTAAACAATCGAAAGCACAGTAAGAATTATGAAAACTACCCAGATTTAAGGTGTCTGGTTAAAGTATTTGTCATAAGGCGAAGTCTAAAAGTACCTGGTACCACGTAAGGGTGGTCCTCTATGCCACATTGAAAATATCTGCCCTTTAAAAGCAGCCAGAGGTAGACCAACCATCTCAAACATGTGAAAACGCAGTAAGAATTATAAAAATTTCTCAGTTTTGAGGTGTCTGGCTGTAGTTTTTGACATGGGCGAAGTATAAAAATACCCGATACTTCTTTAAGGTGGTCTTCTATGACACATGTGTGAAGATATGCCCTTTACGAACAGCAAAAGTTGGACCAACTCGCTTAAACCTGTGAAATCGCAGTAAGAATTATGAAAATTCCTCAGTTTTGAGGTGTCTGACTGTAGTTTTTGACATGGGGCGAAGTATAAAAATAGCCGATCCTTCTTTAAGGGGGTCTTCTATGACACATGTGAAAAGATCTGCTCTTTAAAAGCAGCCGAAGTTGGACGAACTCGATTGAAACTTTGAAATCGCAGTAAGAATTATGAAAATTCCTCAGTTTTGAGGTGTCTGGCTGAAGTTTTTTCCATGGGATGAAGTATAAAAATGCCTGATACTACTTGGAGATAGTGTTCCTCGACACATGTGCAAATATCTGCCCTTTAAAAGCAGCCAAAGTTAGACCAACGCAGTTAAACATGTGAATTCGCAGCAAGAATTATGAAATTTCCTCAGCTTTGAGGTGTCTGGCTGAAGTTTTTGTCATGGGGCGAAGTCTCAAAATGCCTAATATTAGTTAATAGTAGTGTTATACGATACATTTGTAGCGATCCGCCATTTAAAAGCAGCCAAAGTTGGGTAAACCCATTTGAACATGTGAAAGCACAGTAAAAATGATGAAAAGTTCCCATGCTTTGGGTTGTTTGGTTTAAGTTTTTTTCATGGAATGAAGTCCGGAAATGCCTGATACTGTTTAACGGTAGTGTTATACGACACATGTGTAAAGATCCGCCGTTTAAACGTGGACAAAGTTGGAGAAACCTGCTGAAACAAGTGAAATCTCTGTAAAAATTAGTGAAAATCCCGAGCTTTGAGGTGTCTGGCTGAAGTTTTTGCCATGGGGCGAGGTCTAAAAATTACTGAAACTACTTAAGAGTAGTGTCCTACGAAATATCTGAAAAGATCCGTCGTTTAAAAGTTGTAAAAGTGGGACAAACAAGAGAAAGCAAATTAATAGGAAAATAAAAGTTCCCGAACTTTGAGGTGTCTGGCTGAAGTTTTTGGCATGGGATGATGTCTGGAAATGCTTGATTCTACTTAAGGGTAGCATTTTACGACACATGTGTGAAGATCTGCTATTTAAAAGTAGTCAAAGTTTGTCAAATCCACTTAAACATGTGAAAGCGCAGTAAAAATTAGTGAAATTTCCCGAGTTTTGAAGTGTCTGGCTGAAGTTTTTGCCATGGGACGAGGTCTAAAAATTACTGAAACTACTTAAGGGTAGTGTCCTACGACACATGTGAAAAGATCTATCATTTAAAATTAGTAAAAGTGGGACAAACAAGAGAAAGCAAATTAATAGGAAAATAAAAGTTCTCGAACTTTCAGGTGTCTGGCTGAAGTTTTTTCCATGGGATCATGTCTGGAAATGCTTCATTCTACTTAAGGGTAGCATTTTACGACACATGTGTAAAGATCTGTTATTTAAAAGAGGCCAAAGTTGGTCAAATCCGCCTAAACATGTGAAAGCGCAGTAAAAATTAGTGAAATTTCCCGAGTTTTGAGGTGTCTGGCTGAAGTTTTTTCCATGGGACGAAGTCTAAAAATTCCTGATACTACTTGAGGGTAGTGTTCTACAAAAAATGGGAAAATATTGGGTAGGTAAAAGCAGCCAAAGTGGCCCAAATGCGTGAAATTGGTAAAACAGAAAAAATTTCTATAGGAAAATCCGCGAACTGGGGGTGTCTGGCTGGAGCCTTGTCACTGGTACGGGTCTAACAATACTTGATACTGACGCGGGGTGATAATCTACGTCAAATATGTGAAAATCATCCATTATAAAATAAGTGAAGTTAGGGTCATTTTTTGGCGACTTTGACCCCGGATTCCTAGGCCCTTGTCATAGGTACAGCTTTAAAATTTTCACATTCTTTCTAGATTCGGGGAGGACTATCGATCGGTATTGGTTTCATCCATTATAAAATAAGTGACGCTTTTAGGCTCTGGGATCTCGCTCTACAATAGCAATTTCTGTATGTAAAATTTTTTTAGTGAATGCAATTCGTATGAAAAATAAGTAAACATGTTCATTAGAACATATAAAAAAATATAGATCTTTTCAAATTTTAATTTGCTGCTCTTCCGCACATCGCAATTTCTTTGTTTATTTTTTACTATCTTCAACTGAAATTAGCACTGAACAGTGAAATCGGCACGCATAAGCCAATGTGACGCCAAACAGGCGCCACTGATGCAACCAAAATAAGCGTTAAAACTGCCTGCCCACACACACACAAACACAAATACAAATTAAACGCAACGCTTTAGCATCTATAAGCGTTCTAGCAATTCGAAAATATACCATAAAACAAATTTGGCAGACAACCTGCCACTTGGGTTTTGCTACAATGCACGATTAGTTAGTTGATGGCAAGCAGCAGCGTTGTCGTATTTGTTGGAGACGAATAGGGGATTTAGTTCTTTTTAGACATGCAGATTCTTCACGCTTTTAAGGATTCGTGTGTGCGATTATTCCCCGGACTTAGATTATTTCATTTCATTTTACTTTACTTTATTTTATTTTTATCTAATTTTATTTAATTTTTTTTTGTTTTATTTTATTTTATTTTATTTTATTTTATTTTATTTTATTTTATTTTATTTTATTTTATTTTATTTTATTTTATTTTATGTTATTTTATTTTATTTTATTTTATTTTATTTTATTTTATTTTATTTTATTTTATTTTATTTTATTTTATTTTATTTTATTTTATTTTATTTTATTTTATTTTATTTTATTTTATTTTATTTTATTTTATTTTATTTTATTTTATTTTATTTTATTTTATTTTATTTTATTTTATTTTATTTTATTTTATTTTATTTTATTTTATTTTATTTTATTTTATTTTATTTTATTTTATTTTATTTTATTTTATTTTATTTTATTTTATTTTATTTTATTTTATTTTATTTTATTTTATTTTATTTTATTTTATTTTATTTTATTTTATTTTATTTTATTTTATTTTATTTTATTTTATTTTATTTTATTTTATTTTATTTTATTTTATTTTATTTTATTTTATTTTATTTTATTTTATTTTATTTTATTTTATTTTATTTTGTTTATTTTATTTTATTTTATTTTATTTTATTTTATTTTATTTTATTTTATTTTATTTTATTTTATTTTATTTTATTTTTTTTTTTTGTTTTATTTTTTTTTATTTTATTTTATTTTATTTTATTTATTTTATTTTATTTTATTTTATTTTATTTTATTTTATTTTATTTTTTTTTATAAGTAAGAATTTTGTGAGCTATAGACCGGGATAATAATTTCTATTGAAACTTCATGTTGAGTTATTATGTTTTTTTATTTTTTTATTTTATATTATTTCATTTCATTTTGTTTTATTTTATTTTATTTCATTTTTTTTTTATTTAATTTTGTATTTTTATTTTTTTTTGGATTTTTCTTACTTTTTTTATATTACTTTTTTATAATTTTATTTTATTTTTTTATTTTATTTTATTTAATTTTTTTTATTAATATAATTTCATTTTATTTTGTTTTATTTTTTTAATATTTTATTTTAGAATCACTAACTTTCTGGTAGATTCAAATTTTCTAATGTGGCAACACTGTCAAACACACCTCTAGCCAGCCGGAGCATTGTTTTCACAATATTGGGTTGGTGCGCTGACTGACGGTCAGGCAATGATTTCTTCTTGGCATTATTGCCTCATTTCAGTGACGGCACTGCCACATTTGCAATTGAGGAAATGCCTGTCGCTGGCAGTGTAAATAATGAATGCATTTATTTGTTTTGTTTTTATTTATTTAATTTATTTTTACTTATTATATGTGTTATTTGTGGTCTACCTGTCGGCCGACATTGCTCTATTCCCCTCTACTTCTCTTCATATCTTGCCCCATATTCCACCTTGTGGCCTGCTGCGTCTCATTGCCGAGTGTTAAACTTTTTGGCGCTGCATAGTGCTACTAATTTTTCGAATGTGAAAAATCTTTAAGATGCCATAGCAGCGTTGTTCTTATTGTTTGTTTGTTTTGCTTTTAAATTAAGCACTAGTTAATGTATTAGTTGTGCTTGTCGTACCACAATTTGGCCAAGAAAATTAGCAATTAGTTGGATGCGCATATGTCACATACGTAAATAAACATACACACATATGTGCCTGTCTTTGTCTATATTCGTCAGTATTTCGAAAATCAGGTTGACACCAGCAATTTCACGACAAAGGTTGCGACCACGAGAGTTTGCTCACCTCAAGGTGTACTTACAGCATGAATTTAGTTAAATAATTTCGTTAAATAAAAACAAAAGCCAAAGTAAACATTGGACTTAAGTGAAATAAATTAGCTTCTCAGTGGCACTGTCACCGCAATTATGTAGACAACATGTCGTCGCGCATCGTTAGTATTTCTTTTAGCGAAAACCTCATTATATAGATTTCAACAACAACTAGGCGCCATGTTGCCTTATATATGAAACAAGTATAGTGAACCAGCCATTTCATCACACTATCTGAATTTCCATTGCACTACCTTTCCCTATTTTAGTCTTACTCGTTCTTAGTCTTAGCATTAACCTTAGTTAATTTTAGTCTTCATTTTAATCTTAGTCTAGCCTTATTCTTTGTCCTATTTTTAGTCTTACTTTTAGGCTTTTAATTCTCGTCTTAGTCTTACTCGCAGTGTTAATCTGAGTCATTGGATAAATCTTATTTTATGTCTAGGTGGTGACCTTAATCTTAATCCTAGTCGCAGTCTCATACCTCTCTTAGTCTTTATCATCCTTAAACTTAGTGTTAGTCTCAGTCTTGGTTTTTATTTTCATCTTAGTCACAGTCAGAGTCTGAGTTGTGGTGTTGGTCTTAGTCATAATTTCAGTCTTACTTTTAGTCGTATATGATTTATGTTAATCTTAGTCTTTATTGTTTTTAGTCTTAGTCTTCTTGACGTAAATCTTAGTCTTTGTTTTAGTCTTCAACTTAGTCTTAGTCCGAGTCATAGTCTTAATATTATTTTTAGATTCAGATTTAATCTTTGTTTTATACTAAATCTTCGTTTTAATCGTGCTTAACCTCAGTACAAAACTTAGTATTTGTTTTAGTCTTAATCTAAAATTTAGTCATAGTCATAGTCGTATCCTTAACTTTAGTCTTAGTTTCAGTCTTGAATCTAACGTTAAATTTTGTCTTGATCTTACTCTTTGTCTTAGTCTTAGCCTACTCGATACTTTATCAAATTTTGCGATGCCACCCCCATGCAGCGAGCCACACGCACCAGTGAATAGTTGCTTTAACTGCAATCAATTTTAAATATTCATGAAATTTTTCTCAATATTCAACAATATGAAATATTTGACAAGAGTTGCGTAATAAAGCTGCATAATATATTGCGAATGCTTCGCATCATACATCGTACTGGCAAAAATCTGTTCATGCACACATAGCACTTTTGTTTATATTCATACATTGCTTAGAATGTAGAATATTTCTATTGGTCAATAAATATGAATTTTTCATCCCACAGCAACATACTGTCGCTCGCTTGCCAGAAGCATGAATGTGCCAAAATAAAAATTTTGGGAAATCGTATTTGATAGATTATTGCTCTCGCAAAATTTGAAATTTTAGGTTTTGACATGAATATATTTTTGCAAATTATATTCTCATTATACCGGAACAATTAATATGCACATTCAAATTTTTTTAAATTTTCGTTGAGCCAGAAACACGAATGTGTAGCAAAAGTAGTATTCTTGTTTCTGGCTCAACGAAATTTTTAGAAAATTTAGCCGATAAAGCTATGACGAAAGCCATCGCTTTCTCGTCTTTTTCTCATCTTCCCCGTAAACTTACTGGCACTGACACTTAGACGATACTTCGCAAAATGACTTCCTAGTGTGGAACACATATTGTGTTTTTGCACCTCGTTTACAAAAGATTACAATACAATTTTTGGAATAAGTTAGGTGCCAAATGATACGCAAGTGGAATCGAATATCAGTTCTCCAAGGTGTTCGTGAAAACGTTATATACCTAATACATTTTTTTACAAACAGCATAAAACCCTGAAAAAAAAACCCAAAAATACATTACTGCCTCATCTAACACATGTACTCAACTTAACATACCGATAATGTTACTTTTGATGCCAATAATCTTGCTGACGTTATTGAGTTCGTTATCTGGTTATGTCCGTTAATGTACTGATACTTCACACCGGTGACCAACCAACAACATGCGTTTCTTATCTTACTCTCTCTCTGGTTGTTTTTAACAAGCTCCCAGGAGTAAAATAAAATCGTAAAGCAAAGTAAGGCAATATGCCAGCATAAGGTTGTTAAGTATGTAAGTATACACCTCAGCATATCGAATCACGCATGCACCATCGGCATGATTGTGTGTGTATTAGACTACGTTTATGGATTTGCTTACGTGATGCTTCGTTGTTAGCAATCGTTATCCTGCCGCAGTGGTCGAAGATATTAAAATGGCATTATGTTCCGGCAAATCACTGAGATATGGGAATGTTATTCGATGACTAAACGATTGAAAACGCGTTTCACGGTTATATCGACTATTTACTTGCTCAAGAAGAGTAAGCAGTTGTAGCTTAAAGGGAAGTGGGAAATTGTAAGGCATAAAATAAAATAAAATAAAGAAAAATAAAATAAAACAAAATAAAATAAAATAAAGAAAAATAAAATAAAACAAAATAAAATAAAATAAAATAAAACAAAGAAAAATAAAATAAAACAAAATAAAATAAAACATAATAAAATAAAATAAAATAAAATAAAATAAAATAAAATAAAATAAAATAAAATAAAATAAAATAAAATAAAATAAAATAAAATAAAATAAAAAAAAATAAAATAAAATAAAAAAAAAAAATAAAAATAAAATAAAATAAAATAAAATAAAATAAAATAAAATAAAATAAAATAAAATAAAATAAAATAAAATAAAATAAAATAAAATAAAATAAAATAAAATAAAATAAAATAAAATAAAATAAAATAAAATAAAATAAAATAAAATAAAATAAAATAAAATAAAATAAAATAAAATAAAATAAAATAAAATAAAATAAAATAAAATAAAATAAAAAATAAAATAAAATAAAATAAAATAAAATAAAATAAAATAAAATAAAATAAAATAAAATAAAATAAAATAAAATAAAATAAAATAAAATAAAATAAAATAAAATAAAATAAAATAAAATAAAAAATAAAATAAAATAAAATAAAATAAAATAAAATAAAAATAATATAAAATAAAATAAAATAAAAAAAAATAAAATAAAATAAAATAAAATAAAATAAAATAAAATAAAATAAAATAAAATAAAATAAAATAAAATAAAATAAAATAAAATAAAATAAAATAAAATAAAATAAAATAAAATAAAATAAAATAAAATAAAATAAAATAAAATAAAATAAAATAAAATAAAATAAAATAAAATAAAATAAAATAAAATAAAATAAAATAAAATAAAATAAAAAAAAAAATAAAATAAAATAAAATAAAATAAAATAAAATAAAATAAAATAAAATAAAATAAAATAAAATAAAATAAAATAAAATAAAATAAAATAAAATAAAATAAAATAAAATAAAATAAAATAAAATAAAATAAAATAAAATAAAATAAAATAAAATAAAATAAAATAAAATAAAATAAAATAAAATAAAATAAAATAAAATAAAATAAAATAAAAAATAAAATAAAATAAAATAAAATAAAATAAAAATAATATAAAATAAAATAAAATAAAATAAAATGAAACAAAATAAAGTATATTAAATTGTAATAAAATTAAATTTAAAAAAATTATATAAATGAAATAAATAAAAAAATAGAAGAAAAAAAATGAAAACAAAAATTTAAACAAATTAAAATAATTTTTAGTTAAATTAAATAAAACAAAGCAAAATCAAATTAAATTCACAAAAAAAAAATCAAATAAAAGTGTCTGATTTATTATCTTAATTATAGGAATTTCGCTCACCTACTACAGATTTTCCTGCACTAGGAATGGAATCCACCAATCAAACAGATCCATATAAACATGTAACACATTCTTGCACATTTATGCTTTGAAGGTAAAAGCATATGTTTTGACCCAACCAATGTTTTATTAGATTTCTTCAATTAGCAAGATATTTGCTAATTGTAAACAATTGTTTATACATTCCAATTAATAGAAGACCCACTTCCGACACAGTAGCAGACAGTGGCGCCAAAATCGCCAGTCTCCAGAGTTTTGTGCTGCAAAAACATCTCAGCAAAGGAGAGAAATTCACTTCATCTCAAAATGTGTAATTATTCTTTCAGCGACTTTGATATGAATACAAATAAACACACTCAAGCATGTGTCGGAGTTATTTGGAAATTACGTTTATATAGCAAAGTAGGCCCATAAATGACTCCATCGTGGAGATAAAAGCAAATAAAGAAATTACCTCAATTTCAAAAATGTCCACTGGAGTTAATAAATTGGCTTTACTTGTTCCTACTTATGAGAATCTGCTACTCGTCTGTAGATTTTTGGTTCTGGTCGTCTACCGCGACACGGCACATTGGCTCAGAAATATCCACGAGATTACAAAAATAATTGAAAACTATTAATTTAATTGAACACATGCGCCATTTCAACGAAATTAACATAGCTGTATGCATTCAGAGTAGCGAGTTTAATTAAAGGGTGTGACAATCTGAAATTTGAATTATTGCTTCAGGAAAGACAAATTTCGGTGGTCTTGAAAAAATGACGACTAGATATTTAAAAGTTCTAACGGGGGCTGCTTTTTATTAGATCCAAAACATCAAACAGACTTTTGAGGCCGTATGACGGAGACAAATGGCCTTATGAATAAAAGGTGAGCATTTGCTCAGACTCGAGTTTTTGAGTAAAAGCTATATATTTTGTGCTTGTAATAAAAACAAAGAAGGCACCTCCTCCTCACCTGCGCAAATGCTCGATTTTTATGCATTAGGCCCAAAGTCTCTCATCATACCCATACTAACATACATATGGCTCGGAATCATGGGTGCTTTCCAAATCAGAGCAGACAGCCCTCAGAATTTTCTTGAAACACGTTCTCTATCAAATCATTAATAAAAAGAACTAATCCCAATACCCCACCCTTTACATTCGCTCTCATGCCAAATGCTTTCAAATCTTTACTAATTTGAGTAATAAAATTTGTGCTTGCATTTCTGTCTTTTGTCTTCTGACGATTTTATGAATTTATTTGCTATCTTCGCGACCGAATGTGCTGCCTGTCACCTATTCCGCTACGTTTGCTACCAAAGAGGCAGCAATTAATTTTAAATATGCCACATGTGTGACAATCAATGATCATCCATACCCTCAATCCACCTTCTCTATAATAATTTCAAATTAAATTGGTCAATATTATATTTGTCTCTTTCAATGAATGAATGAATTTTGGCTTGTCTGGTAATAAGCGCCAAAAATCTTGAAAACGGATGTTCGAAATGACATTTGTTAATATTAAGTGGCAGCTAAGCAAGTGTATACTAGAGCATAGGCGCCAAAAAAGTGTGTATCTTTTATTAAAGTTCTTCATCCATCAGGACTAAGCTGTATGAGAAAACCTTACGTATAAAGCTACTAAGATTATGAAACATTCTTTTTCTGAGAAACCTTTTTATATCCAGCGTACTAGAACTAGGGTATTATAATTTTGTCAACATAACGGTACTTCGTAGCGGCACAAAGTAATCCAGATAGATCTAGAAATTCATATATGAAAGTTCTTAGGTTGAACGATAATTTGAGTAAAAATTTAGATATTTGCATGAAATTTTTTACACAGGTTACTTTCTGGCCAAGGTAGGTTGCAATTGAAAATGGGCGAAAACGGATGATAAACACGCCCCCTTTTTCGATATCGAAAATTTCGAAAATCAACTAAATTGACACAATTCGGTAACGAAAAGGGCTAAAATGATATAGTTTTGTACGATGAGCCCCCTAGGCGTGGCACCGCTTTTAAGGGATGCACCACTTTTAAGGGATGCATTTTTTGAAAATTCGACTGGTCGTAACTTTGAAACTAATTATGGTAGAACGATGAAGTTGGTACACGGTATACTAGCATAATAGGGAGTATCCCTGATGTAATTGGACGAATTCGCTTCTCAACCACTCCCACTTCCGAACTTGAATATTTCGAAAATCATATGAAAACTGCCGCTGGGTATTTAATGTTCGGTTTACCCGAACTTAGACTTCCTTACTTGTTTTAATTTGCTGTTAAAAGTTTGTAAAATGTGCTGCTAAAGACACCATAAGTCGTCGTTATAAAATTACAGAAATGATGGATTATACCATTTTTTGATGGGTATGCAAATATATGTACATATGCATTAAAAAATCAGTTTAGTGAATGAAATTTTATTGTCATTAACGGTTTGAATATATTTGGACACAAAATTCCGATTGCCATACGTAATACTATTTGAGAATAATAATAAGGGTAATCATTTAATATTGCAAACTTATTGCAAAATGTTGTAAACTTCGCGAAATATCAAAGTCGCAACTGAGCTGTCAATTTATGTATGAAATTCGGTTTGCGACACCATGGCAATTGTGTCATTTGTAGCAATATCAGCTTATCGTAAAAATATATAGCACACATGTGGAATTTTTGGGTTCATTTCGGTACTTTAAGCGATAATTTCTGAACTTTTTTGTGACCATTTCGGGATGGTTACCGGAATCATTTCTGGACTTTGTTGGGATCATTTCGGGATGGTTTTCGGGACCGTTTTGACACCATTTCGGGACTATTTAGGGATCATTTCTGGACTTTATTGAGATCATTTCGGGATGGTTTTCGGGACTATTTTCAGACCGTTTTGGGACTATTTTCTGATCATTTCTGGAATTTGCTTGGATCATTTCGGAATTGTTTAAAGACTATTTTGGGACCGTTTTAGGATTATTTCGGGATCATTTCTGGACTTTGTTCGGATCATTTCGGATTGGTTTTCGGGGCTATTTTGAGACCATTTCAGAACTTTCTTTAGGATATCTTCAGTACTTTTTCGGGTTATGTTACGGACTTTCTTGCGATCATTTCGGCACTTTTTCGGGATCATTACGGAATGATTTTAGGGAAAATTTTTGGATATTTTCGGGACCGTTTTGGGAAAAGTGTTCCCGAAAACATTAATACGGAAATTGTCTCAAAAAATTCCGTAAACGATCTAAGAAAAGTACTGAAATTATCCCAAAAAAGTGCCGAAATGATCACAGAAAATTCCTGAAATGGGCCCAAAATTGTTCCGAAAACCATCGTGAAAAATCCCAAAAAGCCCCTAAATGGTCCCAAAACAGTCCTGAAAACCATCCCAAAATGGTGCCGAAAAATTTATAAAATGATCCAAGAAAAGTCCAGAATGGTCCCGAAAAATTTCGAAACTTATTTTGAAATGGTGCCGTAATAGTACATTTACACCGCACCAAATTTGACGAATTTGAATGATCCAATTCGACACCGTTTACACTGGCAAATTTGCATTTGGCTTCACCTTCCCTGAAAGTATCTTCTAGCAGGCTAAAAATCCACCGAAAGAAAATGCACTACCGTGATGTTTTTAACACCCGTAGAGTAATAATAAAAGAAGAGTCAAGAAGGCTTCTGTCTTTCCTGGTAGAATTGGCCCATTTTCTTAAAAAAAAACTAGTTGTTATTTACAGGTTCAAAAGTTATCACACGCCAATTACCCTTTAAGGTTCTTGCTAGGGAATTCTTAATGTGGAACACAGGCAGGGTCGCTATTTTGAGGAAATGTGGATTGTATTGTTCGGCAAATGAGGTCAAATGTGATGAAATTCCAAATTTGGAAAATGAGATTTGTATGGAAAAAAGCGCAAAATTTGTAATGTTTCGCCAAATTTGGGGCGGTGTAAATATAATATAAAAGTCCAAAAGTTATGCCAAAAAATTCCAGATATAAGAAAAATCATCGTTAGGTCATCGTGGCCACGAATAAAGTAATTTTTTTTTGCATTAACGCTGCGAAACTTACTAAAATCTAGCGGGGCTCTTCGTTGTAACCGAGTTTTTGAATAAAAAGTACTTCATCAGCTTCACAGCTGTGGCTTTACTTCAGCGCCTGCTTCCGAAACCGTGAGAAAACTTTAGTGCACCAGCACGCATCTTGTTCAAAACAAGTGTACCTCATACACTTTCCCACATTAGTTACACCAACTTATCGACTTGGGAATTATCTAAGATAACTATTAATTGTACATTCAAGTATTAATTTAATCAAATGTTAAAATACATAGTAATATCATTTACAGCAATGGTGAATGCAATAAAAATAACAACAACAACACAGCTGGCATCTATTCCATAGAGAATTCGATAGTGAGGTGACATGCTGCGATGCATGATGCTGCTGGAAATGAACGCTTTTCCACACCCAAAAAGTGTTTGCTCAAAAAACACGAAAATGTGCTATGACGACAGCACTTGCACGCGTCACCCATTGCCAGCATATAATTAAAGCAGGTTAAGAGCAAACAACGAAAAATATACTACGTATTTAAGTGATGCGGCACGTTAGAGCTAGGCAATAGATGGGAGGAGGATACTCACGTGCACTCAAATCAAATGCACCGGTGTCAGGATGAGTATTCTGATGATGCTGTGAAGTGTATAGATTCGTTTTAAATGATTTTTACCGTTTGCTGCGACTGACAACCCTTAACTTGAATAACACTTTTCCAGGACAACAATAACAAAGAGCCAAATAAATAGTCCTTATAAACACCACCAAGTAAATGATAGTAGTAATGAAGTATAAAAATAAATGGTAAATGGTTGTAAAAAAAAAAGTATGAGAATAAATTATATGTTGTTCCCAAAATTAGGGTACGCCGAACTTTGTTTAACAAAATCTTATTGAATATTCGCAGTCCATGGGCAATTTTTTAAATGGGTTAATCCATGTGAAATCATGAAATGGTTTCAGTTGACCTTTTCGAGTTTAAGGAATTCTGGTCGGCAAATTTAACTCGAAGTTTTTCGAAAGCAATTTAAAAAAAGTTCTCGAAAAAATTCCGAAAATAATCCCGAAATGGCCCGGAAGAAGTACCGAAAACAGCCCCAAAATAATCGGAAAACATTCTGGAGAAAGTCCTAAAATGATCCAAAAACAATTCCAAGAAAGTCCCAAAATTACCGAAAATAATCCCGAAATGGTCCCCAAAATGTCCTGAAATTATTCAGAAAAAATCCCGAAAAAGCACTGAAATGACCCCGTAAACAATGCCGAAATGGTCACAAAAACAGTCCCAAAATGTAAAAGGCCTGATAAGGTCCCGACAGCGATCTCGAAATGATCGGAAAACAATCCGGAGTACTATCTGAAATGATTTGAAAACACTCTCGAAATAGTCCCAAATGATCTCGAAATAAATGCCGAAATAATCCGAAAACAATCCCGGAATAATACCAAAATTATCCCAAAATGACCCGGAAAAAATCCCGAAATAGTCCTAAACTTATCGAGAAACTTATCCGAAAACATTCCCGAAGTTATTCCAAAGTAATCCCTAAAGGATCCAAAAACAACGCAGAAAAAGTCTCGAAATGATACCACAAAATGTCCGATATGATCTAAAGAAATTCCCGTAATGGTCCGAACACTATCCCAAAATAGTCCAAAAATAACCCCGAAAACAAACCAAATAATCCAAAAAGAACCCCGAAAAATTTTCGAAGTGATCCCGAAAAGGTGCTAAAGTGATCTCGAATGTCCAAAAATGGTCCCCTAAAAACGTGCCTATATGTTCTGAAGTAGAACCAAAATGACCCCCAAAAGATTTTTTTTTTTTTTCATAAATAAATAATTCCGAACCCTGGAAAATAACTTAAAAACATTTTTTTCCAAAAAATGCTTCTGGCCCTCAGCAGTGCGCGGAAAACTTCTATACAGTGTTAGGGTGCGAGTATTTTTTAAATTAGACTATCGGCTTTATAATATTGGTTTCGAAGAATACCTACCATTTGACTTGTCCAAAATAATTTGTTTCACTGTGCCACACCCTAATGCACATTTAACACAAAACAATCATCAACTTTAAGTGGTATTCTCATTTGCTTGTTCCTAAAATTAATTTCTAATATACAACGCACAATCATACATTTAGATTTGTTGTTGTAAGTGTGTGAAGTGAAATAATGTTTTCACCGCCGCGGGTCTCTTGAGATGGGCGGCAACGACGGCGTGCAACATGCCTAACGTACACAATACAGCCTCAATTGCTGCCACCTCTGCCACAGTCAGTTTTACTCGTTCATCTCCAGCCGGTGTCCACTTGAGTTTTGTTGTAATTTTGTTTTGTTGTTGTTGTAATTTGAAAGGATATTACTTTTATGGAGTGTGTTGTTTGCCTATCTAAAGGATATTAATGAAATAATTTTAACCTTTAAAACGTAAACAAAAAAAGTATCTATGTATCTAAAAAAAGTCACCCCAAAGATAAGGATCAGTTCAGCATTTTTTGGACCGGAACCCTTTTGTGGGCTCACCAAGGAAACAAACAGTTCAGGCAGCATTGGTTTGGCAGCCTGGGACAGAGGCAGTCAAACTCTTTATAGAACCCTCACAAGGAGCATCGGTCATCGGTCAATCTAAGAAGGGTGGATCTAAGAACCCTCACTGGGAATTATACGGGACATTGCAGTCGGCGTTATCACCTGAGTAAGGTGAATCTGTCAGATACTACAACTTGTCGGTTTTGCGAACTGGACGATGAAACGTCGGTTCATATACTCTACATTGCGTTAGCAAGAAAGAGAGTTTGCTACCTAGGTGGTGTCACTAAATTCGTTCGTGATATGGAATAAAAAAACCTGAGCAGGTGCTCAAATTTATAAAGAGCCTTCGCATACAGCAATAAGCTGAAAGCTTACACAATAGATCATGAAAATGGTCGCGGTGTAATAAGGCCTTATAATAATGACACGAATAGTAAAAGTAAGTGAATCCGAATGAAAGTGAAATACAGAACATGCCGGATTGTTTCCTTAAAATTGGCTACAACTACCTGCTCTTTTTAGACTCTGAGCTTTATGAATTTTTCCTTAAAGACGTTACATATCCAAAATATACTTTGGGAGGATTTGTCGAAGGCCGAAAAAAATTCAATAGCAGCACATCACAATTTGGAAAAGTAGCTCGGCTCAAAAATATCTTTAGAGGTTATAATTATAACCTATGGGTATATCGTCTCATTATTTTATTTTGATATCAAAATTTATGAACTACTTGATTAGTTCGTCTAGAATAGTAGTCGGCACGGAGAGAGCGCTTGGTATGTTAAAGCATTGGACGTTTCCTCCCAGGAAAGTAATTGCCGGCCATTGGTCTAGAAGTGTAAACCAATCGGGAGTTCCATATCTGCCAATACTACTGCCTAGTAAGCGAATAAGCGTATCAGCTAAGAGATCAGCATGTAAAATTTAAGTCAGCAATCTTATGCTGTGCTATGTACTACTAGTATTCGCCATCTCACTGCGTTGATTAATAACTTAAGCGAAATTGAAAATTTTTCTAAAATACCAAAACAGAAAAAGCTACGCGGAAAACTAAATTGCACAAATTGAAACTAATTTGTAAAAGCAAATAGTCGGAGTGCAAGAATAATTTAACAAAAGGAGGTAACACAAGTAAAAGAAACGAAGAATACTTCTGAAAAAAAAAAAATAAAAAATAAAATAAACATTTCATAAAACAAGAAAGCAAGGAAGTGAAATAGATCTTTTGCGCCACCTAAAGCTACTCCCCACCTTGGGAGAGTAGTAGGAGAAATATTGTAGAAAACTGTTACTCACAAGAGGAGAAAAAAGAAAAATTCATTTTCCGCCTAATTGCTTTGCTGTGATTAGTAATATTAAACTTTCTCGATGCCTTCAGTTGCAGCACCGCACAGTGGTTCGAATCCATACATTTTAGGGAAAAAACAGAAGGAGTAGTCTTAGGCTATTGAAATTTTGCATAGGTGCCATATGTGAGCTAGTTAAGAAATATCCCAAAAATGGAGTGTAAAAAAAATGTAAATGCAAATTTGAATTTCAGCTCGAAAAGGCAGGATATCTTCATGACACTAGGCGCATAAGTTACCCTCGAAAATGTATTTGCTGTATTGACTGTACTAAAAATATCCGTTCCCTAATGGTGCCTCCCTTGGACCTATATGAAAAATTTGACTACAAATTTAATTTCAACTCAACAAAAAGACTTATAGCTTCATGAAAATTGTCAAATAAGTTACTCGCGTGTTGGCAAAAGCAACGTCGACCACTTTCAATGCACCGCAGTTCATTAAATGAAAATTGAATTTTCCTTATGTTAAAAATACCTGCTAACGAAAATGTTTAGTCAGTTAATAATAGGATCCAATTCCATAGCCTTTTTGTTGGCCAGAACTTGCCCCTACATATTGAGTACCAAAAAAATATTACGTATACGTCAAGCCACTTTTATTAAAATTTTAAGGGTTTTTTATTTCAAAAGTTGTATGCAAAATATGTAGCTAAAGTTTGCAAAGGCTAAGCAGTTTTATTTTAAAATTTTTCTGACGTCTGATACCATTATTTTGTAAAAAAAAAAAACCGCGTGTAGCCAGTACACGTGAAAGGAGTTAACTTCTTAAATTCAGAAATAACGAAATATCAATAAGGTGTATTCGAGAATAGTTTAGATTCACAATTTCTTACTTCCGGTAAGTGGACCAGGGAACCGATCAATTTGAAAATATCTTATACATGGTGCCTTTTTCCTTCAAATTCGGTAAGTGGGTAGAATTATGCCTAAATTAACAGGGGCCAATACGAATGGTATATAGAGGAAAAGGGGCGTGGTAGAAGGAAAGAGAGGAATGAAGAAAACAATGTAGGGAGATAGTGTGAAAGCGAAGAAAGATAGTAAGGAGAGTTGTAAAAGGGGTTGTAAATTACGGTTAGGTGGCAACCCTAAATGGCAACCCTGCGTGAAATTGTCATATTTGGAATACGGCCGAAAATACCTTTTCTTTTGTTACCCATATTGGCATATCTAGCTCTATATTTAAAAAAAATGGGGATGGGTGGCAACCCTGTTAACCGCCCTAAGTGGCAACACCCATGTATATAATCTTAGAATGCATTAAATTGTCTATATGACAAATTATATCCAAATCGATCAAGCAGATCCCGAGACATAAGAACAAATAAATAAATTGCGGTTAGGTGGCAACCCCAAGTGGCAACTCTGCTTGAAGTTATCTTATTTGGAATACGGTCGAAAATACCTTTAATTTGATACCCATATTGGCATATCTAGCTCTATATTTAAAAAAAATTGGGATAGGTGGCACCCCTGTAAACAGCCCTAAGTGGCAACACCCATGTATATGATCTGAGAATAAATCAAGTTGTTTATATGCCAAATTTTATCCAAAACGGTCAAGCTGTTCCCGAGATATACGAAAAAAATAAATAAATTTCGGTTAGGTAGCAACCCTGCTTGAAATTATCTTATTTGGAAGCCAATGGGAAATAGCTTTTATTTGATATCCAGCTCTATATATTATAAAAAATTGCAATAGGTGGCAACTATGTAAACCGCCATACGTGGCACCACCCATAAATTCGGCTCGGCCTAACGATTTATTAAAAATGATTTTTATCCGCGACTGAACCACTGTGCGCCGCGCATTTTCTATAGAATTGGTTCGTGCTTTCACCTTTTTTTTTTTGGATATCTGATTTTGCTGACTTTTAACGCTTATTTTTTGCCATTTGAATTTCTCAAACATCAAAAAGATATTCCTTTCTTTTCATTTAAATTTCTCATTTTAAGTTAAAATTTTCATGAGAAATTTTTTTTTTTCGCGAGCAAACGCACCCGCTGTCTTGGGTGGGCAGACGAGTTGCAATTACAAGGATTGATTGCGTATGAAAATGTTTGAAGGCACTTTAGAAATACAAAAAATAGTAAAAAAAAAAACTGTACCAAAACCCACAAGAAAGATGCGAAGTGAGAATAAGTTTGAAACTTATTGGCCAGCGGCTTGAAGGTGTCTCATTTTTCATGAAATGGGTGTGAGTAGAAAACTTTCCAAAAAAAAAAATTAAAAAACGAACTCTAAACATTAGCTTTAACGAAAAATGAAAACCATCAGCTGCAAGCATTTCAAATTAATGTTGAAAAGTGTAGCTAAAAATTGTATTTGAGTAGAAAAAATGCTGTTTAACACTTGAATAAATAACGAATTTGATGGGAATTGCTTCGAGTGGTGTCTGTGAAGTGGTTAAAAATCAAAAATCATCCCTAAAAAACGTTGTATGATGACACGGAAACAAAAATTATTAATTACCCAAAGCTGAAGCATCATCTACTTGATGCTGCGGGACATCACGCATCATTTGATTTGACATTTTGACTGCTTACCGTTAACCAGCGAACGCCTAGCTGTCATTGTTCGATTGCTTACCGTGGAATTAAAGGGCCTTTCTTTGCAGTTTAAATGTTGCCCGAAAAATTGTGGAAAAAAATTGCAAATGCTTTAGAAACGTGTATAAAAAATTAATATTAATTTAACGTGTCAGTGAAGCGTTCTTTCGTGTAGGCACAATTTAATGTTGGAAACAATACATTTTCGGTTGCTTCATTGTAAACAAATATTTGTAATAATTTTGGGGAAAACTGTTGACTTTTGTACTCTGTATCTTGTAGCTCGCGTGCACTGTAGTGGGCAATTTTTTACAGTTATACTTTGTTAAGAGTAATCAATTGCTAAGTCAACATGGTCACGTGCGCTTCGTGAATATGAAATTAAAAATTTTAATGAAGATATAAACCCTGAAATAGATATAGACAGAGTAAAATATTTCAAAAAATGTTTAAGGTAAATAAAGCATAGGCGTTTCCTTGATCATATTATGAGTCTGAGCAATTCAGCAAAAAAATGGTCCAAAACTTTTCTTTATATTAGGTTGATATCTATTACTTTTCAGAAGGAAAAAATGGGAGATATCGGTAAATAGGTTCGTAGGAAATTAAATTTCCCTCAAACAAGCTGTGCACAAAAATATTGTTCAGTTTTCTCATTTAGAAACTTTTTTGGACCATTCCGAGATTTTTTATTGCGAAAAACGTATGAAAATATCCCTAGAACAATCCAGAAGCGATCCCCATACAGTCCCGAAAAGTCGCAAAAAAATCCCGAAATCCCGAATCCCTTCGGGATCCAAAAAACCGTATTTTTCACAGCATTTTTCCATACGCATTTATCCTTGGACCTTGACAAGAACAATTCGGTTCAAGAATTTAAAAAATTGTGTGATTGGAATGAAAATTATATCGGTTATTTTATTTAATATTTGCAAAATTTATGTGTAAAAATTACACAAAAAATATAGTAGAAATTAAGCCAAAATTCAGTAAAAAAGCCGCGAAAAAGTATGGTAAAAAATACGCAAAATTTTTTTTTAAAAATACCAAAAAAAATATGATAAAACTAACGCAACAAAAATATAGTAAAAGTTGCACAAAAAATATAGTAAAAATTACATAAAAAAATAATAGTAAAATTTGTAACAAAAATTTAGTAAAATTAACATTAAAAATATAGCAAAAATTACACAAATTTTTTGGGAAAAAATTGCAAAAAATTTTGTGAAAAATCACCCAAAAACTAAAGACAGTAGAAATTATGCAAAAAATACAGTAAAAATTATTCAAAAAATATAGTAAAAATTATACAAAAAATACAATAAAAGATACGCAAAAAATAATGTAAAAGTTACCCAAAAAATCAAGTAAACATTACACAAAAAATATGGTAAGAGTTGCGCAAAAAAATTGAAAAATTACGCGATTTTTTTTTCATATTTTGTGCTCATACAAATTTCATAGAATTCCGATGTCTACTCATGACAAAACCATTGCTAATTTCACCAACAACTACATCATGACGCCGTGTATTCCTAAATCAATATACGGACAAGAAGAAGAAGAAGAAGAAGAAAGCTTGCTACTGTCTGTCAAAAAATTACAAATGACTTTAGTGCATCATTAAAAAATTCTAGAAATATATTGGAGAAGTTTGTAACACTAAATTTAAAGGAAAAAGCAAACCAAGATGAACAGTTGAGGGAGATATGTGCAATTGGGCTACTGTGGCAATTATCACAAAATCATATGGGACACATTTATGAAATGCTGCCTTATTTTTTTAAAAACTAATTCATGGTTTTGTTAATTTGTCATGTCAGTGCATAAACATTAATTTCGAAACACACCAACTTAACGATTCTTTATAATTTTTTACGAGTGAAAGATGAGTAGGTAGGTATGTACTCTAGCTGAAATTCTTGCTGGGAAAAGAATGGTGCTTAATCTTATAACTTTAAACGAGTTAACTTGTATATTTGTATATCCGGATTATCTCGGGAACCGCTTGACCAATTTGGATAAAATTTTGAATATAGACAGTATGATTGATTCCAAGACTATCCACTGGGGGTTGCCACTTATCTACATTTTTTTAAACTTTGTAGCAAGATATGCCATTATGGGTATGAAATGAAAGGTATTTTCCGCGACATGCCAACTAAAATATTTTCAAGTAGGGTTGCCACCATACCATCTCTAGAACCGCCTGGCCGATTGGGATGAAATTTGGCATAGAGATAGTAGTACTGATTTTAAGACTATGCACTTGGAGGCTTACAGGGTTGCCACCTATCTCAGGTAGCCCAGTGCTACCATTTGTATTTGTGTTGTATATTATTAGGAGACCACTTTGGGATAATGTTGTGGCTATTTTCAGATCATTTTGGGCTCGATTTTGGATTAACTTAGGACAATTTTGGGGCCATGTTGGAATCATTTTACGGTCATTTTGGGATCATTTTCGGACCATTTTTAGGTCGTTTTGGGCTCAATTGCGGATCGTTTTGAAAATATTTAAGGGTCTTTTTGGAGTCGTTTTGGGATCTTTTTATGATTATTTTGGGAATATTTTAGGGTTATTTTTGGAGCATTTTGAGTAAGTAAAGTTAGCGCTAAATTGATAGCACCGAGCAAGCTCGGTCACCCAGGTACTATACATATTTTGATATGGCAATATGGGTATCAAATGAAAGGTATTTTCGCCGACATACCAACTAAAATATTTTTAAGCAGGGTTCCGCCCAGGGTAACCATTTTATCGTATTCTTTTTGTATTGTATATTTTTTGGGATCATATTTGGATTATTTTAGGGTCATTTTGAGATCATTTAGGGGTCACTTTGGGGATCATTTTGGGACTATTTTGAGATCATTTTGGGTTCAATTTTGGATTAATTTGGGATAATTTTGGAGTCATTTTGGGATCATTTGGCGATCACTTTTGGATCATTGTGGGATAATTATTGAGTTATTTTGGGAACATTTGAGGGTCTTTTTGGGGTAGTTTTGGGATTATTTTAGGATTATTTTGGGATCATTTTCGGCTCATTTTGGCTACATTTAAGGTGTTTTTGGGGTCATTTTGGGATCATTTTAGGGTCATTTTGGGATCATTTTGGGTTCAATTTGGGATCATTTTGGGAACATTTAAGGGTCTTTTGGGGATCATTCTAGGATTATTTTGCGATTCTCCCATTTATGTTGGTACATCATCATCATCACCATTCTCATCATAATCATCATCATCATCATTTTCCTTAACTCCTTTTGGAACATAGGGCCTCAAACTATATTATCTTACGCAAAAGGTGAAAATATACATTGAATGTTATTTCTCTGCTATTAGTAAGTACTACGTATGTAGCGCTCAGTATAGTAGACCTTATAAGTTCAGTTTGGTTTTTCACACGGTGTCAGTGCAGCATGCAAGTGCATTTTTCCACATGTTGCCACAAAAATGTCACTACCGCCCTGCCAACATAAATGTGCCGTCATAGCGCTACACCACGCATTGCCGCCGTCGATTGGCCGATCGTTTTGAATTTATTACTTTTGCTGGAAAAGTATTTTATAGCACTTTTAATTGTGTGCACACATTGATGTATTTGTGTGTAGATTACTCCCCACTCAAGTAGTTGCGGAGTGGGGTTTGCGCTCCAGCACTTACCCTCACCCATACGCTTGCCACACGGCACACACACTTGCCACAAATGTTTTTTCTACTCATCTGCCGCTTGATGTATTGAATGCATCTGCACCATTGCAACTGTGTTTTTTGGGAAAGACTACGTGTGCGCGTGTTTGGTTGGTTGTGTGTTTTGGTGTGGTAAATGTTGCACATAAACTCTTTAACACTCTTTGACGTAATTAAAAGTATTTTACATTTTTCTTATTTTCCCCCCTTCCCAACTCTATAGTGGCATAATGTGGCATTCACTTCAACTCCATGAAAATGTCGCATGATGTCCGCCGTCGTCGTCGTTTTTGTCCACATCATGTCAGTGGTTGCATCATACGCTTGCGATGGCGGCGACAACGTCATCATTGTCAGCAAGCAATTTTTATATGCTACTCGCATTATTCATTTGTTTGTTTAGTTCGGAAATAGTTTTTATTGTTGTTGTTGTTGATGCTTTTGGATTTTGTATTAGAATTTTTTGCCAGATGCATTTTGTACTCCAGCGACACTTGTGATGCAGCAACAATAAACAAACAAATAAAATTTAAAATACACATGAACTTTGAGAGGGGGCCTCATTTCGTGTACGATCAACAATGTTTATCCCATATTGGTAGGTATACATAGAAATATTAGACTGTTTAAAATGTTTCTAACGATTTAGATCCAAACTTTCCTCTCACACCGTTATTCCGTTTTATGCACTTTGCTTCCCCCTGATAACGATGAGGACAGGCCTGGTCGTATTTAAGTTTATTTACTTCATCTTGTTTTACTTTCTTTTATTTTATACACTGAAACAAAAAAGTACATGTTTTTTAAGAAAAAAGTTTCATAGAAGTTCAAGCTCATATTTCTTAGAACAGAAGAAAAAATTCATAGATTGTAAGAAAATTATTTTACAATTTATTTATACCAATATTCTAAGAAATATTCTTAAATATCTATGAAAAAGTTCTTTGGAAAGGTTTTAATGAACAACTCTTCAAATCTATGTCCTCTTTTTGGAAACATGATTTTTTGGTTCAGTGTATTTTATAATTTTTTTACTTTATTTGCTTTATTTATTTTTTATTTAATTTTCGTCGGTATTTACAGCAATAGACTACAAGTCAAAAAAGCAACAAAGAGTTTTTGTATTTTATTTTACCTCATTTTATTTACTTATATGTAAATTTTTTTTTTATTTTTTTTTTTAGTTCTATTTTATTTTGTTTTATTTTACTTTATATTTAAATGTTTTTTCCTTTTTATTGTCCTGTTTTTTTTTGTTTTTTTTTCTAATAAATTTTTTTTTTTTTTTATTTATTCTCTTTTTTATTTTTTTTTATTTCATCTCATTTTATTTTATTTTATTTTATTTTATTTTATTTTATTTTATTTTATTTTATTTTATTTTATTTTATTTTATTTTATTTTATTTTATTTTATTTTATTTTATTTTATTTTATTTTATTTTATTTTATTTTATTTTATTTTATTTCATTTTATTTCATTTTATTTTATTTTATTTTATTTTATTTTATTTTATTTTATTTTTTTTTTATTTTATTTTATTTTATTTTATTTTATTTTATTTTATTTTATTTTATTTTATTTTATTTTATTTTATTTTATTTTATTTTATTTTATTTTATTTTATTTTATTTTATTTTATTTTATTTTATTTTATTTTATTTTATTTTATTTTATTTTATTTTATTTTATTTTATTTTATTTTATTTTATTTTATTTTATTTTATTTTATTTTATTTTATTTTATTTTATTTTATTTTATTTTATTTTATTTTATTTTATTTTATTTTATTTTATTTTATTTTATTTTATTTTATTTTATTTCATTTTATTTTATTTTATTTTATTTTATTTTATTTTATTTTATTTTATTTTATTTTATTTTATTTTATTTTATTTTATTTTATTTTATTTTATTTTATTTTATTCTATTTCACTTTATTTTATTTTATTTTATTTTATTTTATTTTATTTTATTTTATTTTATTTTATTTTATTTTATTTTATTTTATTTTATTTTATTTTATATTATTTTATTTTATTTTATTTTATTTTATTTTATTTTATTTTATTTTATTTTATTTTATTTTATTTTATTTTATTTTATTTTATTTTATTTAATTTTTTTAATTTTTTTTTTTACTATTTACTCAGTTTAATGTCGAGCTATATTCATAAACTTGAGAGTATACACATGTGCATTAAGTGTGTATAATTGCGTAAGCGCTTGCAATGTTGCCTCATTTGTTTAGTCAATTTTATTGGTGGCTTTTTGTCGCTTCAAGTTTATAAATTAGATATTTAAATCCAACAATAATGTGGGAAAATTCTGTTGCGAACTAAAATAATGTTTCCAAAAGCATGTCGCTATGCACATCGAGCTGAAAAACGTGGAAACTGTGTTCGGCGCATAATTTGAGGGGAGACAATTAAACATAGCTTATATAGTGTAGAACAGATGACATATAAGTCAACATGGTTAGAAACAGTAAACTAAAATAATCGTTGGGTAGAGATATAGGTATATTGTGTGAAAGTTAACACAGCAGGTTTTTCTTATTGCACCCGATTTTAAACAACGGGTTCCTCCTAGGCAGTATGCGGCAAGAATTCCGAAACGCTTAGTTCCGAGTCGGCATAAAACATGCAAGACTCTCATATTTGTAGGGAAAATTAAAAATGGAGGTAAAACTCGCAAAATTTTTGTATTATTATCTTCCAATCCTGATGAATCAGCAGCAATAAAAATATAAGTATTATACCCATAGTTGTTGCATAAGAATTTGTTGGTAGTCTGAGTCAGGCAGCTGCTCTGTTGTATGATTGTAAATACAAGTTGCTTGCTTGTTGTTGTTGTTGTTAATTTTCTTGATGTCGTCGCTTTTTGAGTTACTTAAATCGCGCAGTTGTTGGAGTTAATCATACCAGATGTTAATGATTTTTATGATCATGTTTATATGCCACGGAGGTGACATCTTCATCTGTAACAACAACAGCAACACCAAAAATAACAGCAACAACATTTATCGCCGCTGCATTATTACTTTAGGAAAGTAATACACCGCACAGCTTTTCACTTGCTGCGCTCTGGTCGCTTCTTGTCAACGGTGGTTTGTTTTCAGAGGCTTGTTGAAGTTACCGCCATCAGTGCTTCCATTAATACAACTACAACATATGTCGTCTCCCCTTTTTTATTTTTCAAGTGAAGGGGAATATTTTAAAACCGCGATTTATTGTTTTTGTGCTGATGAATGATTTGTTGCTGTCACGATGTTGACTTATTTCCAAAATTAAGTGATATAACTGGAGCGTGGAATGTCGACGAATGTGTAGGAGTAACCACCCTTGACACTAGCACAGGCACACGAAGAATATGGAAGTATTCTGGCGGGGTTAAGATATGGCGCCCTTTCGTCACGGTTCATGGGAATTTTTGTCGCTAGAATTTTGAAATTATAGTTCCACTTGTTGTTCAGATAAATGGATCTGCCTTACAAAATTTACATAATACTACTACTACATTAGCGAGGTTTTCTTATTTGTGATTTTAAAACCTCATGTAATTTTATATTCCATGGGTCCATAGTGGAAGAGCTGATTCGACCTAATCAGTGCGGCCTCAGACCTGATACGTAATAAATCGAAACCATCAATAAATCTAAAATTACAGTAGGCGATCCCGCGAACCGAACCAATGACAGCGGAATCAGTCTTCTTAATATCGCATATAAGGTTCTTTCTAGCGTAATGTGTGAAAGACTGAAGCCCATCGTAGACAAACTGATTCAGTGTGGCTTTAGACATGGTAAATCTACCATCGACCAGATTTTCACGATACGGCAAATCCTGGAGAAGACCCATGATAAAAGAATCGACTCACACCATCTCATTGTCGATTTTAAAGCCGCTTTTGACAGCTCAAAAAGGAGTTGCCTGTATGCCGCCATGTCTAATGATGACTTCCCTGCAAAGCTTATACGGCTTTGCCAAATGACGTTGAGCAAAACCAACAGCCCCGTCAGAATCGGGAAGGGCCTCTCTGAGAAATTTGAAACCAAACGAGGCTTCAGACAGGGCGACTCCCTTTCGTGCGATTTCTTCAACCTTATGCTGGAGAAGATAATTCGAGCAGCAGAGCTAAACCGCAATGGTACAATCTTTTACAAGAGCGTGCAATTGCCGATGATATTGATATCATTGGCCTTAACAACCGCGTTACTTTGGACTAAGTAAGAAGTAAGGTCCTCTCTCGACAGACAAAAATCACGCTCTATAAGTCTCTCATCATACCAGTCCTGATGTACGGATCGGAAACATGGACAGTGTCAAGAGAAGATGAGATGGCCCTTGGAGTATTTGAGAGAAAAGTTCTTCGGAAGATTTATGGTCCTTCCCGTGATACCAACGGCGAGTATCGAAGGAAATTAGCTGTACGAGCTTTACACAGACCTGACCACAGTTCAGCGAATTTAAGTACAAAGGCTCCGCTGGCTGGGTCATGTTATGCGAATGGACAAAAAAGCTCCAGCACAGAAGGTTTTCTTATCGATACCAGAATTCGGCAGCAGAGGAAATAGGAGGCCTCAACGGAGATGGCAACAACAAGTGGATGATGACTTCCCTTCGGGTTTCCAATTGGCGTCACTTATCGCTAAAAAGGAATGGCTTTGACACGAAACGGCCAAAATCGCCTAGGCGGTTAAGCGGCAATAAATGGCGCCCCCGAAAGTTTTCTGTCTTGTTCAGTTTCATTCTCAGAATAATTGAGGCAATACAGGCAATAAAAAGCCCGTGTGGACTCCTATTAGGATCCGTTTTCCTAAACCTATCTTTTACCCTCTGGTATCGCAGAGAGTACTCTCAAACTTCTCTCTTGTAATATTTACTATATCGTCAGCATACCCGTGACATCGGACTGACAGCAACCACTACACTCCAAAGAAAGGGTGATAAGGCTCTCCCTTGTGGTCGTCCTCTCTTGTAATACATCGATCCACTGAATGATGGCTTGTTGGACCCATTTCCTCTCAATTACTCGACTTAGACTATAGTGTGAAGTGTTTTCGAAACCCGCTCTATATCGAGAAAACTGCATATAATATCTTCTTCGAGTGTATGTTAATTTATATGGAGATTTTAGGAATTCTAACTGCAGTATTAATGACAAAACTCAATGCAATTTTCGCTTCCTTAAAATGCCATAAATCTTCAGTAAAAAAAATAATTTTCCAGCCAATTATGGAATATATTGCAAAAGCCCACAAGCACCAAACACACCAAGTATTTATAAGTAGATAAATCTTTATATCCTTGGCGAATTTTTAAACAAGATTTGCAATTTCTCAAAAACGAAATAAATTTAGAACGGAAGGCGACAGCTTTTTGGCGTGCATATACTGTTAAATCATTTACGAACAACAAAGTGACATATCGAACTCTAACAAGCCGAAGCACCAAAACAAGTGCGTTACAACTTCCGACAATAAAATAAACAAAGGATACGAAATTGTATTCCCAACATTCCCACGCATGTGACAAATATTCTAGAGCACCAGTAAGGAATGGTATTGAGGAGAGGCACAGGCAACACAGCATATTTCCTATACTCAAATATAAACTTAATATGGCGAATATCCGCCTATTGTTCGCGGGTAAAATCTATGCATGTATGTGTGCTTAGTGTATTATTGCTCGCTCGCCCAACGTCATCAACATCGATGAAATATTGGCTTTTGTTTATTACTTGTATTGCTGTTTATATTACTTTAAAACAGTTATTTTCTGTGCTTACTTTTTAAGATTTGGCTTTGTATACTAAGCAGAATGGGCGATTAAGTAGGCAAACATGTACGAGTATGCAGAGGACATTTAAGCTACTTTAGAGAATGAAGAAAGCAAGGACTAATATGTTAGATAGCTATATGCATACCCAGTTGTGTAGCCAAGCAAATAAAGTTGGATTGATGTCCTGCTTTCCTAGTTTGGTAATTTTTTTTGAATTTAATATTATTATTTTTCATTTTCTTTTCTTTTGCATTTTTACTTTAATTTTTATTTTTTTACTCTACCGTATTTCGTTTAGTTTTGGTACTTTACTTTGTTTCATTATTTTTTTGCTTTGTTTTTATTTTTGTTTTTTTGTATTTAATTTGATTTTTTTTACCCTATTTTATTTCCTGTCATTTTATAATATTTTTTTAATTTTTATTATATTTAATTTTACTTTATTTTCACTTTGTGTTATTTAATCGCATTTTTTTTTTTTTTTGAGTTTTTTTTCTCTTTTATTTTATGATATTTAATTGATTTCTGATTTTAATTTTAATCCATTTAATTTTTATTTTAATTTATTTTTTATTTTATTATTATTATTTTTTTTTTTCTATTTAATATTTTTTATTTTTTTTTTTTATTTTTTATTTTTTTTTTTTTTTTTTCTTTTTTTTTCAATTTATTTATTTTTATTTTATTTTTTTTATTTAAGTAATCTATTTTGTTTTATTTATTTTTTATAAATTTTGTTTAGTTTCCTTCATTTCACTTCATTCCAGCTAGGTATAAATAGTTTACTGATTGAACATGGAAAAATGTCTACAAGGATATGCGTAAATGGCGTTTGTTTGGTATTTGGCTGACTAGTTGACTAGATTGTGTGGGGTTTGCTGTTGCTTGTTAGCCGTCTTGTTGCATGCAAAAAAAAATGGTATATTCATATTTGACAGTAATAAGCGAACATAAGTTTAATGTTTGTTATATGTAAGTAGTCCCCACTTTGACTTATTCCCCACCATCTTCAATTGTTTAGCACTAACCCAACGAACATTTAGGCTTGAGTTGCTTTAGATCTCAAGAAGAGTACTAACGGGCTTCTCAAACTTCAAGGGGTTTTTCTCTGAATAAACTTGAGAATCCATAGCGTTCTCAACAAAAAGGGCATATTTTTTAGATAAAGAAATGGATTTCAACTTGACAATGTTTCTTGGGAAGTTACTGTCTTTTTAAGTTACAAGGAGGGACAGAAGTAACTGCAATATTATTATTACGTCTGCTTGGCGCTTACTGAAGGATTTTGTTAAGACAAATTTCTTTTATGATATAAAGCCTTTTCCATATCTTATTTTTATCTACCAACAACATTTTCCCACACATACGCCCAACATTTGCATTTGTGTCCAAATTAGTTTGTTGAATTGATCGTAAATCTTCGTAAATTGTTTTCGATTGTCTTGCAATTTGAATAACTGCAAATATTTTGGCTAATTAAGTGGGCAAGAGTTCAAAAGTTTCGTTGTCACGAAAAGTGTTTTTTTTTCTGCAAATGCTCCAGTGAGGACAATGTGGCTCCAATGTTCAGGAAAAATGTTGTAAAAGAATATGAGAAATAATAATGCTATGGAATTTATTTTATTTTAACGCATTGTATTTAAGTTGATGTTATAAGCTTTGTTTTATTTTATGTTATTTCATTTCATTTCAATTCATTTAATTTCATTTCATTTAATTTAATTTCATTTCATTTCATTTCATTTTATTTTATTTCATTTCATTTCATTTCATTTCGTTTCATTTCATTTCATTTCATTTTATTTTATTTTATTTTATTTTATTTTATTTTATTTTATTTTATTTTATTTTATTTTATTTTATTTTATTTTATTTTATTTTATTTTATTTTATTTTATTTTATTTTATTTTATTTTATTTTATTTTATTTTATTTTATTTTATTTTATTTTATTTTATTTTATTTTATTTTATTTTATTTTATTTTATTTTATTTTATTTTATTTTATTTTATTTTATTTTATTTTATTTTATTTTATTTTATTTTATTTTATTTTATTTTATTTTATTTTATTTTTTTTTATTTTATTTTATTTTATTTTATTTTTTTTTTATTTTTTTTTTTTTTTGTGTCAATCTGGGAAATATCCAAAATAATTTTCACAACGTACAATAAGAGTCCAAATTGTGCTCTTCCATAAACCTTGACTTTTTGTATGTTAAAAGTGTATTCTCTAATTAAGCATTTGTTAAATTATACAACCTATAAAAACTGAAAGCATTTTCATATTCTTATACCTTCTCAATTAACCATATTGTACTCGCACCGTATTGTGATCTAATCTACATAGGAGCGCGCAAACAACGGGGGGACCACGACCCGACACGCTCAATTTATTGCTTTCCGCATAAATATCCATGGCATGCAGAAATTTAATCAAAAACCTCCATCTAAAATATAAAAGTGTACTTATACGAGAAAAATAAATGA
>CAXKVI010000347.1:42500-44243 GCA_964058755.1 Campiglossa producta
TCAGTAAAACAAATACACAACCATGGAAAATTCTTCATTAATTCTGATCGATGACCATAAATCCTTTATATGTATTCATTTGGAAGTATGTCTGTATGTTTATACAAAAAAGTATTTGTGCGATCTTCCTTACATCTCTTCAGCTATTCATTCTATTGAACTTTTACATTGCGCTTATTTTTTTGGTTTTTGACAAGCGAGCATAAAATGCGTTTTGTGTAGCACGCTTTTAGGAGCGTTAACGTTTTACGGTTGATTGAATGCAACAACAAGGCTGTCATCACTTTGAATGTTAGTAATATACAGCCAGTTGCGCTAAAATCACATTATTTTAATTTGGCTCGACTAAGAATTGTTTTTAACTAATCTTTATTTCATTTTATTTTATTTTATTTTATTTTATTTTATTTTATTTTATTTTATTTTATTTTATTTTATTTTATTTTATTTTATTTTATTTTATTTTATTTTATTTTATTTTATTTTATTTTATTTTATTTTATTTTATTTTATTTTATTTTATTTTATTTTATTTTATTTTATTTTATTTTATTTCATTCCATTTCATTTTATTTTATTTTATTTTATTTTATTTTATTTTATTTTATTTTATTTTATTTTATTTTATTTTATTTTATTTTATTTTATTTTATTTTATTTTATTTTATTTTATTTTATTTTATTTTATTTTATTTTATTTTATTTTATTTTATTTTATTTTATTTTATTTTATTTTATTTTATTTTATTTTATTTTATTTTATTTTATTTTATTTTATTTTATTTTATTTTATTTTATTTTATTTTATTTTATTTTATTTTATTTTATTTTATTTTATTTTATTTTATTTTATTTTATTTTATTTTATTTTATTTTATTTTATTTTATTTTATTTTATTTTATTTTATTTTATTTTATTTTATTTTATTTTATTTTATTTTATTTTATTTTATTTTATTTTATTTTATTTTATTTTATTTTATTTTATTTTATTTTATTTTATTTTATTTTATTTTATTATATTTTATTTTATTTTATTTTATTTTATTTTTTTTTATTTTATTTTATTTTGATTTATTTTATTTTATTTTATTTTATTTTATTTTATTTTATTTTATTTTATTTTATTTTATTTTATTTTATTTTATTTTATTTTATTTTAATTTATTTTATTTTATTTTATTTTATTTTATTTTATTTTATTTTATTTTATTTTATTTTATTTTATTTTATTTTATTTTATTTTATTTTATTTTATTTATTTTTCTTTTATTCTATTCTGTGCATGTATGTTTTTTTTTTTAAGAACTCACAGCTGATTATATGATTTTCCAAGTCATCCGAACTTTATCTCTCCTACACATTGCTTTTACGCTCGTATGTACTCTTAAATAGTTGTTGCTTCCAATTGCCTGTCTTTATTTATAAATAGCAAATAGCAAAGCGCGCTCCAAGAAGTGGATAAATAACTTGTAATTGGTATTTTTCGACCTGCGCGTGTTCCCCATACCCCAACAGTTCAAAACATGGCAAAGTTTTCACTTGAATTTCTATTGCCAATATTTCTACTTCAATACACTGTATGTATGTAGTTGTTGCGCATTGGAGCGAGTTCTTATTGTTGCTGGTAATTCATTTACCACTGTCGTCCGATGAAGCAGTAGCAGCAGCTCCTGTTCTTATTATCCTTAGATTTTGAGCAACAAAAGTTCATCGACTGGGTGGTCCCCTTTTGTGTTACTT
>CAXKVI010000348.1:0-44142 GCA_964058755.1 Campiglossa producta
CTGCGTTCTGGGAATTAACGCCTCCTCATCCTCTTCTGGAACCAAAATAATAGATATGTAGTTTGAAAAATCATAAAATATAGATAAAATTATCTTTATTGAAATCATAAAAAGAGCTTTCATAGTTGATATAATCAAATCTAATCAAAACTACACCTTTTCAAGCTCAAAATGAGAATGTGTAACATTGTATTGAGAAAGTGTAAATTGAAATGAGAATGTGTAAATTCAAATTGAGAAATGTAAGTTCAAAATGAGAAAACGTAAATCCAAATGAGAAAGTATACATTTTAATTGGGAATATATAAATTGATATTGAGAAATGCAAATTCCTAATGAGAATATGTAAGTTCAAAATGAGAAATGATGAATTCAAAACAAGAAAAGGTAAATTCAAAATGAGATTGTGTAAAATTGAAACGAGATATTGTAAATTCAAAATGAGACTTATAAAAATCCAATTTTAGGCTGATATAAAGGTGAATTTATTACATTCCAACGTGCATATCATTGAACTCTAGTGCGTCACTATGGAATGTGGTTGTGTGCTGTACAGCTCTTGCGCAATCCCCTCCTGTTATGGTACTCTTGGCATGATCGATTAAACTAATGGCGGCGAAATACCAACAGGTTATCATAACCTCTAAGGAGATTTTTAGCCGAGCTTCTCTTTCCAACTTGTGGTGTGTTGCTTTTGAGTTTTCCTACAATTTGGCGGGACCTACAGTTTTTTGCCGACTCCGAACGGCACTTGCAAAGCAAATGAATTTTTCGCTGAGAAGCTTCTCATGGCAGAAATACACCCGGAGAGTTTGCCAAACTCTTTTTCTAAATAATTTTTGATGTTACTTTTGCCGGGCATCGAACCGCCACGACTTGGTGTAGAAGGCCGAACACTTAACCGCTACACCACGGCGGCCGCATGATCGATTGTATTCTCTAAATACTGTAAGCGCTGCTCTCCAAGTCCAGGTGGATTTACATTTGGCACACGCAAAACAAAATAAAAAAAGTCCTTACCAGTCATATTTACTCTGCAGATAGGACCGTTGGACACTCCCGGAATCAAACTATCTATGCATTGGCTGTGGAACCTGTGCAAGAATGCGCTTAATTTTGTTACACTTTTGTAACGCATGGTACTGCGACAAATTGCGCAATTATCGCCAAATTCCATTTTTTTTAATAAAGTTAAATTCGCAGAAAAATTTGAAAATACTGTTTTGGATAATTATGTGTATACAGATTGAAGACAGTAAATTCTTTGGGACCTCATTATTTCTTTTTTTTCGAACTACCAAACACTCAGTTTCTCATTTTGGTTTTACACAATCCCATTCTGAATTTACCTTTTCTCGTTTTGAACTTACAACTTCTCATTAGGAATATGTATTTCTCAATATCAATTTATATATTCCCAATACAAATTTATACTTTCTAATTTGAATTTACGGCTTCTCATTTCATTTTACACTTTCTCAATACAATGTTACATTTTCTCATTACAAATTACGTATTCTCATTTTGGCCTTGAAAAGGTGTAGTCGAGAAATTATGATTATATTAATAGTAACTTTTTTTAACAGAGGCAGAGATTCAGTATCCACAGAAGATCCAGAAACTTTTCTAAGCACTTTCAAGCTAGCTGAAGGTTGTCCAAAAACCGTCATGTTGAAAATAAAACTTAAATTAAATTTTTATATTTTAAGACTGATTTACACGGGTCGATTTCCTGGTCGATTTTTGTCGTTACACCTTGTAAATAGCACCGTGTAAATGATAAATTTGCTTTCAACCATTAAATACAGGTGGTCGATCGATCGAATTGCTGTTTACACGGTGGAATGACTAAAACCGACCAGGAAATCGACCCGTGTAAATCAGGCTTTATATAAACTAGCCATTTTGTTATACATATGGGTTCCCTTATTCAAAAATAGTTCAATTAGATTATCTTTGTTTTTTAAATTAAACCGTCTCACATATGTATATTCCCAGTAGGGACTTTTCAGCCTAACAAAAAAATAGCTTTAAATCAATTTATACAGCTTGGTTTATAGCTAGCCACAAAATCATGCAGAAATCGAAAAGTTGGGAACAATTTCTTAACCCCAACCCCCCCTTTAGTGCCTTTTATACATTTTCCTAGGCTAACTATTATATAGCCATAAAATAATGCGGAAAATAATAGGGGTCTTCTCTCTAAATTTTTTTCATAAAAAACACAGGAAATTTACACACTATTGTCAAAATTGGAAAATTTTCTTTCAAAATTTTTTTCATGTAACATCAAAATGCGTGTGTTTTTTGTTCTTGCAATTTGCAATTTTGATAATAGTGAGTTAAATTCTTGTGATTTTCATGGAAAAAATTGAGAGAGAAAACTCCTAATGAGTTTATACCAAAGTATATTAAACAAAGTAATAGTGAACTTGACAGTTCTCTCTTTTCTGTAGGAGTTTTCCCGTCAAATGAAAAAAAAAATATTAACCCTTTCCGTTTAAGATTTTCAAATTTTTTCAATAGTGTGAAGAAATAGCAAATTGTTTCATATAAATACACATAAAGCGGACGCGAAAAACAAAAAGACAACAACAACGCTCGCACAGCACCTGATAGAAAATAATCACACAGCTGATTTTGACAATGTACGAATATTGGATATCGAAGGTAAAACAAAAATCGTGCAAAGCAAACAAAACAAAAGAAGAACAAGAAACGGGATGCAGACAAACATGTAAAAATATGTAATTGTTAATTTAATAATATGAAATGTGAGTTATTAGTTTTAAATGAAAAATTTCAATGTTACTCATGTAATTTTATTCATGTTTATTGTGTTAAATATATACAGATTTCCTGATGAAGGCGCGAAAGCGTTGAAACGCGTAGAAGAGAAGAAAAACTTTTTTGTTTTCTTTAATTTATCGGCCGAAGCAGCTCCAACCCAGCAAACAAAAATTATTTATATTTAGTTAACTTTAATCTGCCTCATAAAAGTGGGCTTGTAGTTAGCTGAAAGTCATGCAGGAAAAGGCACAACTGACTACCTCCTAGGCCATCGCCATGTAAAAATAGCCAGTCTGTTCCATCCAAAGTAGTTAGCTTTTCAAACAGTACTGGGTGCGATGTAGACGACTTAAAATGCATTTGTGGTTAGTCAAATTCCCGACTGGGTTTGTACAATATTTTATATATATACATATGTATGCCCATAAGAAATTTTTAAAATAAATTTGAGTATACTAGATATGTGTGCGTACTTTCAGGACTGTTTTTAGTGGTAATAAAATCTGGCAAAAGAGGTTCTACTATAAGTTAATGCAAAGTAGTCGGCTTTAAGATCTGTCGAAGTAGCCAAATAAAAGCCATCCCAAAGAAGGGAATAAAAAACTATTTATTCATAGTTAACTTTAATCTGCCTTTAAAAAGTCGACTTGTAGTTAGCTTAAAGTCATGCAGGGATAGGGACGACTGACCACCTCATAGGCCATCGCCATGTAAAAATAGCCAGTCTGTTCCATACAAAGTAGTTAGCTTTTCAAACAGTACTGGGTGCGATGTAGTCAACTTAAAATGCATTTGTGGTTAGCCAAATTCCCGACTGGGTACTAGCAGTAATAACGGAGATATATCAAATTTACAAAGCTATCTTTGCATGCGTACAATGTAAAAAAAATTGTTTTATGCTTCTCATGTAAATTTGTTTTTGTCAGTCAGGGCCTTTGTGAATTAAGGTAAAAGAGTATACATATGTATTGTGCAAGTACAAGATAAATTAATACCAGTATTCTGTAATTCTATCTCATATCAAGTCACTAAATTTGAGATATTTCATTAGATAAAATTTTTGTGACTTGAGATGATTCCGGTATTCTAGAGGAGAAAGTCACAAGAAATCTACCATAGTCTCTCTCTCGCTCATTTTAAGGTGTGGTGAAAACAAAAATTGCATAAATTTTAAGTAACGCATTTGACACTCACCCTATAGATGTCGATGTAGCCCAGACGCGGGAGGTCGCAGGTTCAAGTACCGGTCTGCGAACAGTAAATTTGTATTTTTTACTTAAATTTTTTTAAATTTAATTAACTCGTTTTAAACATATAATATATATAATTAATTTCGTTTGTTACCTGCCAACAAGCAGATCACAAATTCTAATCTAATCTTGGCTTGCGTCATAATGACGCTTAACCGCCTAGGCGATTTTGGCCGTTTCGTATCAAAGCACGCCAGTCATTCCTTTTTAGCGATAGCTGACGCCAATTGGAAACCCCAAGGGAGTACAAGTCACCCTCCAACTGTTGTTTCCATCTCAGTCGAGGTCCCCCTTCCTCTGCTGCCGAATTTGGGTGTCGATAGTAAAACTTTCTGTGCTGCAGCTTCTTTTTCCATTCGCATAACATGACTCAGCCAGCGGAGCCTTTGGGCTTTAATCCGCTGAACTATGGTCAGGTCTGCGTAAAGCTCGTACAGCTCATCGTTGAATTTCCTTCGATACTCGCCGTTGCCATCACGGGAAGGACCATAGATCTTCCGGAGAACTTTTCTCTCAAATACTCCAAGGGCCATCTCATCTTCTCTGGATACTGTCCATGATTCCGAGCCGTACATCAGGACTGGTATGATGAGAGACTTATAGAGCGTGATCTTTGTTCTTCGAGAGAGGACTTTACTTCTCAATTGCCTACTCAGTCCAAAGTAGCACTTGTTGGCAAGAGTGATTCTCCGTTGGATTTCTAGACTGATATTATTTTCGGTGTTAATGCTGGTTCCCAAATAGACGAAGTCTCTCACCGTTTCAAACTTGTAGCCATCAACGGTGACTTGGCTGCCAAGGCACAGGTGCGCCGATTCTTTCTTTGATGACAGTAGGTACTTCATCTTGTCCTCGTTCACCGCAAGACCCACTTTTTTCGCTTCTTTATCCAGCCCAGAGAAGGCAGCGCTTACGGCGCGGTTGTTAAGGCCAATGATATCAATATCATCGGCATACGCCAGCAATTGTACGCTCTTGTAGAAGATTGTGCCATTGCGGTTAACTCTGCTGCTCGAATTATCTTCTCCTGCATCAGGTTGAAGAAATCGCACGAAAGGGAGTCGCCCTGTCTGAAGCCTCGTTTGGTTTCAAATGGCTCAGAGAGGTCCTTCCCGATTCTGACGAAGCTGTTGGTATTGCTCAGCGTCATTTGGCAAAGCCGTATAAGCTTTGCAGGGAAGTCAAACTCAGACATGGCGGTATACAGGCAACTCCTTTTTGCGCTGTCAAAAGCGGCTTTAAAATCGACAAAGAGGTGGTGTGTATCGATTCTTTTATCATGGGTCTTCTCCAGGATTTGGCGTATCGTGAAAATCTGGTCGATGGTAGACTTACCAGGTCTAAAGCCACACTGATAAGGTCCAATCAGTTTGTCCACGATGGGCTTCAGTCTTTCACACAATACGCTAGAAAGAACCTTATATGCGATATTAAGAAGACTGATTCCGCGGTAGTTGGTGGGGTTAGCGGGATCGCCTTTCTTGTGGATTGGGCAGAGCATACTTAAATTCCAATCTGGAGGCATGCACTCGTCTGACCATATTCTGCATAAGAGCTGATGCATGCTTTTTACCAGCTCTTCGCCTCCGTGTTTGAACAGCTCGGCGGGTAGTCCGTCTTTTCCAGGCGCTTTGTTGTTTTTGAGCCGGGATATAGCTATCCTCACTTCTTCATAGTCAGGTGGTGGGACGACCTTTCCATCGTCAGGGATTGGGGTATCGGGTTCAACGTCTCCCTCGCCATTTAGCAGTGAGGAGAAGTGCTCCCTCCATAATTTAAGTACACTCTGGACGTCGGTTACCAGGTCGCCATTATTGTCCTTACAGGAACTTGCCCCGGTCTTTAAACCTTCCGTCATCCGCCGGATCTTTTCATAGAATTTTCGGGCATCGTTCCTGTCAGCCAGCGTCACAAATTAGTGACTCTTTCTTGAGACTTGAGATGTGAGGCAGCTTACTGAATACCAAATTGTATCAAATATGAAATAGACCACGAAATGTCTCTTTTAGTGACTAGATACAGCTTACAGAATTGAGGTATAAGAATGGTATTTGTTTCCTTTAGGGGTCAACTGCTAATAAATCAGCTAAAATTATGGGAGATAGCTCAAAAGACGGGGTTTGGCTTCAGGATCACGAATCCGGAAGCGCTTTTTTAATATTTTGCTTCTCTGAGGAGACATTTGCAATCAAAGTTGCAAGTTTTCATGTGGTTGTCGTAATTTTATTAGGCTGTACCTAAAAACGTGCGAAAAAATCCAGGCAACCACCCGGACTTGGGATGACGTAGCCCAGGGTTAATTTTTATAAGCGCGCCCGAAGGCCGTCAACTCGAAAGTTGTTTCGCACATAAATACCATGAATTCCGCCCCAATTTTGGTATCGCACCCGTGTCATTTTTCGGTTTTTTAACCATAACTTTTCACTAAAACCAATTATTAAAAAAGTGCTTCCGGACTCGTAATCCTGAGGCCAAACCCCGTCTTTTGAGCTACCTCCGATAATTTTAGCTAATTTATTAGCAGTTGGCCCCTAAAGAAAACAAATACCCAAAGAATAAGTGATAATTCAACATGTTTGATATTTAGCGGCAACAAAAAGAAATATTTGAACCACTCATACATAACTTTATACATTCGTATATTTACATAACTGTGCATGTCAAAAGGTAATGTTTGCTTTGCTCATCATATTTCAAGTTATCGAGCAGCGGCGAAGGGAAAAAGAGTTGAGCTTGAGTCACAACCTCGATGAAAACGTGATAAAGATATAAATTGACATATTATAACTGAACATACTTATGTGACCAAATAAATGCGGTTGGAACATGATAAAACCAGGTGGGTCGCAAAGGAGGTTGCGCCGTGCAAAAAATGCGATTAGTCTAGGATAAATTTGGGTTAAGTCGCAAAGGAGCATGCCATTTTTGAACTCTTTATTTGGGTTGAAGTGTTTCCTTTTGGTTCAGCATAGGACAAGGTACTGTCGAACAGATTTACTTTGCTCATCTACGAGTATGGTCGGACACGTCTATTTTCTATTACTTTGGGTATTCTACAATTGAGGCATTTCAACCATTCCACTATACCAGGGCTTCCCAAACTTTTTCTTGCTAAGAATCCCCAGACTATTAACAAAAAACCTTTCATTACAAGCGTTTATTATTTATGTAGTTTCTCCCAAAATCGCCTAGGTGGTAAAATGGCCATTTTAATCGGATTAGAAACTTTTTTTTTAATCCTAATTGCTTAATTAGGATTAGATGGATATTCTGATTACTTTTTGATAATTGATTACTTTTTGATTAGATTAGAAATAATCAAAAATATAACCACGATTAGTGACTATTGGCATATCTAATCAAAACTAATAAAAAAAAAATCGATTAGATTTCTCGACCTGTATTGATTACATTTGATTAGATCAACTATAAAATCTCTTTTTATGATTTCAATAAGGGTCATTTTATCTATATTTTATGATTTTTCAAACTACATAACTATTATTTTGGTTCCAGGAGAGGATGAGCAGGCGTTAATTTCCAGAACACCATTTTTACCAAACACGTCAAATTGTTTCAAAGAATTGGTTAGCAATCAGCTATACGCATATTTGAATGACCAAATACAAAGTTTTTTTCATAATAACCATTTTAGTTTGACTGGAAAATGGAAATGACTTAGTTAAATTTTAATTCTGTTACTAGTGCAGACGCGACACAGAATTTATCAAAGCCTAGAGAAAAACAACAAAAAATAAATAAATAAACAAAAAATAATAATGTACTAGACTAGGGATTCCAATCCCGGGATCCCGTTGTTTTTTAAGTCCCGAAAATCCCGGGATTAGTAGACCTAAATCCCGGGTTCACCGAAAAGAGTATTAATGCAATAATTTCTTTAAGATCACACTTCAAACTTCAGAAAAAGTAATATTTCTCTAAGTCAAATTGCATTACATTTCATTTTTATCTACAATGAAATTTTTATTAATACTATGCATACTTGCATTGTCGGAGACCAAATGGAAAAAATTTAATTAAAAAAAAACATAACTATGTAAGTAGTTTTCGCCACTATCGCTTAAGAATTTTTAGTCATTTATATGTATAGATAAGTCGTTATTAATGTATCAAATATGCTATTGGTACCTGTGGTACAAAAAAATTGTACCAAATTCCTAAATACATATATTTTATTTATAAATTTAATGTAATTTTTTTTTTTTGTTCTTACATATGTAAGTCGTTATTAATCAAATATATACGTATATTTGGCTATATTTACCTGTAGTACAAACAACTTTTGTTTCAAGTTCCTGAATAGTAACTTTGAGTTACAAATTTAATGTTACTTTTCGTTCGTTATAAATAAATAAGTACATAAATACTTAAATGAATTACTATAATTTAGTCTACTTTATTACATAAATATAGGGTGCCATTTTTAGCAAAAAAAAAAAATTCGGGACAATCCATTCAATAATGTTATAAGCAAAACTTAAGGAGTTAATTGATCTACGATCCATCAAGGACCTAAGATTTAATTACTTAAATTATCTTTTTTTGCTATTATTCAGGGAGAAAGTATAAGCGACACATAAGTTTGAAAATGTGGGCATTAGCCCGCCGCTACTAAGAAATAGTCCATTCACGATGGACACTCGAACTTCGCTGGAAATGATAAATTTTGGAAAATAGTCAAATATGAGCAAAAGTTGTTATTAGTAGAGTATGAAGCAACTCACAACAAAAATATGTTTTAACAACATACATATAAACACACGCTACATATTGAATAGTTTCTCATTAAACACACCTTTAACTTTACTTTCCATATCTCACTTTTTAAATGCAAACAAACTAGGTATTTTTTAAGTTTGTCGAAATTCATTACTAATTTTCCACCGATTTCGAAAAAAAACTTCACCATTGACATGACTTTCAAAGCCGTTACAGGTACTAATCTGTAATTTAGATTTTCTCTTAGTTAACGTATCTACTCAGAAAAACTTATTACCAAAAAAAATCGATTTCGGCCATTGCGCAATGGTTTGTCAGTTTCATACAAATTTACTTGCTTTCTGTAATCGCCTTAAGTTATAGGGTGTACAGGAAGTCTATAAAGAAAGAAAAACACATGGAAAATATTGGAAAGAATACAAATGCAAGATTGCATGCAGGGCACATTGCTCAAAGCGTTGAAACAACGCAATGCCAATGCAGTCTGAGAGGTTCGATACCTGCCAGACCGGATAAAACACTACGTCTAAATGCTTGGTCGCATGGAAACTAGTCAGCCCGCTGTAAAAAATTTGCATTCAATTCTTTCTAATACCTTTAATTAAAAAATAAATAAATTGTCTTTTGAAAGAACATTAAACATTAAACAATTTAAAAAAAAAAGTATATTTTTAAAGGAAAGGAGCAAACTTTAAATTAAAATTAAAAAAAATATATTAAAAATGACTAAATTTGAAAAAAATCGATACAATTTTTTTTAAATAAAATTTTTACTTAATTTTTTTAAACCAATTTTTTAAATTTATATTCGAAAAGAACGAAAAAAATATTTTAGGAAACAGTTCCTTCTTAGCATGTCAGCTACATGTCTTCTAATTTAAGGAAAAAAGGCTTACACATAAAAAATTGTGAAGGCAAACCCGATATCTCGGTAACCATCCAATATTTTTACGTGACCTTTGGTGATATTTTTTTCTTACATAGTAGATCACTTTCACGAAATTTCATTCAAATCGAATTTTTATGTGGTCCGCTTGAGGAATTTTACCCCATAGATGTAGATAGCGATAGTAATAGGGATGGAGATAAAATGTCTGCCGGGTCAGTTAGTAGTTTAGAAAAATGCTAGGACGATTTTTATAGTAAATTTTCAGGTGTACAGCTTGGTTTCCATACAAATTTTGAATTTTCGCAGCTTATTAAACCTTTTATATTTTTTATGAATATGGGGGTTCATGTTCACTTTTAACCCCAAATAACTGTTTTACCACGCATGATATTAATGGGGACTTTTGAAGTTTTCTTTTTCTACAAAAATTTGGCACTGTCGCATTTTTTGTTATTTCAAATGTCGAATTTGACCGGAAATCAAAAAATATTATCCCATGAGTTTGGGATTCTATTCCAAATTTTCTTTTTTACAGTCACAGACAAAAAAATTTGACTAACTTGCGCATTTCGGGGGGCGTCCGGACACCCCCTCTGAATACGCGCTGTAAATCAGCATATTTTTTTCAGAATGTCGCTTTAATTTTAATACTTTAACTAGTATTTAGTGTTTATGTTTACGATGAAATTTTGAAAAAAAATGTATTTAAAGTTTGTTAATTTATGAATTAAATGGCAAAAAAAATATTTCAAAACAGTTAGGTTAGGTTAGGTTCAAGTGGCTGCCCCAGAGGCACACTTAGGCCAGTTTTGATAGGCCCGTTGTGATACCACCAACACAAGGAAAGTCAGTCCCGGGACCCAGCAATATGGAAAATCCCTGAGTTGTTGGGATTTTCCACATAGCAGAATCCCGGGACTGACACTCCTAAACCGACACCATTACTCCGCCTCGAACCACTTATTTGACTTTATGAAGGCCATCAAGTCCTTTATGTCCAGTTCCGCGATCTGGCTTAGGCTATCCAGGAAGGGAACTCCCAAAAAGCGCGTTCTCGCGCCGCTTAAAGCAGGACAATTGCAGATGAGGTGCTCTACTGTTTCCTCCTCCTTATCATCTTTGCAACTTCTGCAGCATCGTCGGTAGGGCACACCCAGCCTTTCTGCATGCCTGCCAATGAGGCAGTGACCGGTTAATACCCCTATCAATATGGAGATTTCCCTCCTAGTTAGGGCATAAATGCGTCTAGACCTTTTAAGATCCCATTTTGGCCAGGTTTGTTTCGATATCCGACACCCTGGGGGTTGCAGTCATGTTTCGTTGGCTTGACGGAGTGTGTGCTCCTTCAGCATTAGTTTGCATGTGGCAAACGGCATACATAAGCGCTCTTTATCCTGAAGAACCTGCTTGGTCGTGCCCTACCTGGTAAGCTCGTCTGCCTCACAGTTTCCCTCAATGTCCCTATGTACCGGGACCCATATGAGGTTTATGCGGTTCTGTTGGGCCATCTCCTGAAGAGATCGACGACAGCTGAGCGTCAGTTCAGAGTTGAACGTGTATGAGCCAAGGGATTTGATGGCCGCTTGGCTATCGCTGAAAATAGCGATATCTTCTCCTATAACACGTTTGCTTAACCAGGCCGAGGCGTCCAGGATTGCCGAGACTTCCGCCTGGAAGACGCTACAATGATCAAGTAGTCTGAAGGAGAGCTCAAGGTCCAAATCCCTTGAATAAACCCCTCCTCCAACTCTGCCGTCCAACTTCGAGCCGTCGGTGTATATGGAAGTGCCACCATTTGTTTCGGGACACCAATCCGTCCTCTCCCAGTCTTCTCTGCTGGGAAAGTTTATTTTGAAACAGCTATCCCCGACTGTAGTGGTCGCACAACGATCTGTGCTTAGAGGGAGAAAGCTGCAAGATTCCAGAATACTGGAGTGTCTAATAGTACCCGCACCCCAACCGGAGGTTTTCCTTAGGCGCAGAGCTGATGCCGCCGCTGACCGAAACCCTTCCAGATCAAGTGGCAAAATGCCCAGAATGACCTGGAGGGCTTCGTTGGGCGTTGTCCTTAGCGCACCGCTTATACAGATCATATTGGATCTATGGACTTTCCGCAACAGATTCAGGTATGTTGCCTTGCTCAGCGCAGGCCACCATACGACGACTCCATACAGCATGATTGGGCGAATGATGGCCGTGTAGATCTAACTGCATACTCTAGGGCTGAGCCCCCATTTTTTGCCAATGTCTCTTTTGCATGTGTAAAGAGCGATGCAAGCTTTCTTCTGGCGCTGAAGAACATTCTCCTTCCAATTCAATTTCCTGTCCAGAACTATGCCTAGAAACGGCCTTATCCGGCAAGCCCAGGCGCGTGCCATCTAGTTCTGGTAGGCTTAGTGGCGGTATTTTGTACCGGTTGGTGAAGAGGACAAGTTCCACTTTCCCCGGGTTGATACTAAGTCCGCAGCGAGAGGACCACTTCGAAACTTCTCGTACTGCAACTTGCATCAGTTCACACAGAGTTTGTGGTAACTTGCCTCTGAATGCAATAGCTAAATCGTCTGCGTATGCCACTATCTTCCTGCCCCCCCAGCTTTTGTCACGTAGCAACGAGTTGACTGTGAGGTTCCATAAAAGCGGGGAAAGAACACCACCTTGGGGCGTTCCCCTTGTGACATAGCGTGATAACTCAACCGTACCAAGTGAAGAAGCTATTTTCCTTCCCCTTAGAAGTTGGTCAATTAAACCAGTTAGAGGTCTATCTAGGGAAGATTAGTTAGAGCGGAGTTGATCGTCTCCTGGCTTATATTGTTGAACGCCCCCTCAACGTCTAGGAAGGCCACGAGACAGTAGTCCTTTTCACACAGCGATTTCTCAATGACAGATACTAGGCTGTGCAGAGCAGTTTCTGTTGATTTACCCTTGGTGTATGCATGCTGATAGCTAGAGATAGGGTTGCTATCAATAGTCGTTGAGAGGTAGTCGCTTAGTATCCTCTCAATGGTTTTGAGTACAAAGGACGAGAGACTGATCGGTCTATAGTCTTTTGGCTCGTGGTGGGATGCCTTTCCAGCCTTAGGGATAAACACTACCGTGGCGCTTCTCCAGGAGCCCGGAATGTGGTTGAGAGCCAGGCAGGCTGTGAAGAGAAATACCAGCCATTTAGCTGATGTCTCTGACGTGTTTATAAGTTGCGCGGGGATAATCCCCCCCGGCCCGGCAGCCTTATACGGTTCAAAGCTCTTTACTGCCCACCTTACCCTTTCCTCAGTGATGGGTATATTTACTGCCAGGTTTGTTGCAGGTGTTAGTGGTGCGCCATGCAGATTCCCCGGAAAATGTGTATTCAAGAGCAGCTCAAGCGTTTACTCTTCCGTGCTGGTCCAGGATCCTTCAGGTTTTCGCAAATAGCTGATGGCCGTTAGACTTTTCGAGAGGACTCGTCTAAGTCTCGCTGTGTCGTCGACCTTTTCGACGCCAGTGCAGAAATTTCTCCACGAGGATCTCTTCGCCTGTCTCAGAGCTTTTTTGTAGGCTCTTAGTTTAGCTTTATATTCGTGCCAATATGGCTCAGAGCCGAGGCTCTTGGCCTTGTTAAATTGTTTCCGGCATGATTTGCGGAGCGAGTCCAAATCGTAAGACTACCAATGTGGCCTGTGTTTACCGGGTGGTTTTGGCACTGGACAAGCCTGTCCTAGAGCATTTGAGAGTGCCGATGTAAATGTAGTAACAAGATCCTCCAGTTCCTTTACTGATGAGGGGGCTTGTGAGGGCAGTACTGGTAGGTCTCTGTCTAATATTTCATTGTGTAACTGCCAATTAGTGTTACGTGGATTGCGCTTCATAATTGGTTGTTCTACAATAAAGTCTAAAACCATTTCTATGTAACCGTGGTCGGAGAATGAATGTTCTATAATTCACCTGAGACAATCCCCTATTGTGCTATAATTCACCTGAGACATTCGCCTATTGTTAATTGTTAAGGAAAAGCTACTGAATCACCGAATCGATAGTGCAAACAACGAAATTGTTAAGCTAACAACCTGTTTCATAGTATTGTTTAAAGTTACAGAATTCCACTACTGGTAGGCTTAATGGAGGTATTTTGTACCGGTTGGTGAAGAGGACAAGTTCCACTTTCCCTGGGTTGATACTAAGTCCGCAGCGAGAGGACCACGTCGAAACTTTTCGCAGTGCTACTTGTATCAGGTCACACAGAGTTTGTGGGAACTTGCCTCTGAATGCAATAGCTAAATCGTCTGCGTATGCCACTATCTTCCCGCCCCCCAGCTTGTGTCACGTAGCAACGAGTTGACTCTGAGGTTCCATAAAAGCGGGGAAAGAACACCACCCTTGGGAGTTCCCCTTGTGACATAGCGTGATAACTCAACCGTACCAAGTGAAGAAGCTATTTTCCTTCCCCTTAGAAGTTGGTCGATTAAACCAGTTAGAGGTCTATCTACGCCCAGATTAGTTAGTTAGGTTTGTTGCAGGTACTAGTGGTGCGTCATGCAGATTCCCCGGAAAATGTGTATTCAAGAGCAGCTCAAGGGTTTCCTCTTCCGTGCTGGTCCAGGATCCGTCAGGCTTTCGCAAATAGCTGATGGCTGAATACGCGCCTGTAAATCAGCATATTTTTTTCAGAATGTCGCTTTAATTTTAATACTTTAACTAGTATTTAGTGTTTATGTTTACCATGAAATTTTGAAAAAAAAAAATTATTTAAAGTTTGTTAATTTATGAATTAAATGGCAAAAAAAAATATTTCAAAACAGTTAGGTTAGGTTAGGTTCAAGTGGCTGCCCCAGAGGCACACTTAGGACAGTTTTGATAGGCCCGTTGTGATACCACCAACACAAGGAAAGTCAGTCCCGGGACCCAGCCATATGGAAAATCCCTGAGTTGTTGGGATTTTCCACATAGCCGAATCCCGGGACTGACACTCCTAAACCGACACCATTACTCCTCCACGAACCACTTAGTTGACTTTATGAAGGCGATCAAGTCCTTTATGTCCAGTTCCGCGATCTGGCTTAGGCTAACCAGGAAGGGAACTCCCAAAAAGCGCGTTCTCGCGCCGCTTAAAGCAGGACAATTGCAGATGAGGTGCTCGACTGTTTCCTCCTCCTTATCATCTTTGCAACTTCTGCAGCATCGTCGGTAGGGCACACCTAGCCTTTCTGCATGCCTGCCAATGAGGCAGTGACCGGTTAATACCCCTATCAATATGGAGATTTCCCTCCTAGTTAGGGCATAAATGCGTCTAGACCTTTTAAGATCCCATTTTGGCCAAGTTTGTTTCGATATCCGACACCCTGGGGATTGCAGTCATGCTTCGTTGGCTTGACGGAGTGTGTGCTCCTTCAGCATTAGTTTGCATGTGGCAAACGGCATACCTAAGCGCTCTTTATCCTGAAGAACCTGCTTAGTCGTGCCCTGCCTGGCAAGCTCGTCTGCCTTACAGTTTCCCTCAATGTCCCTATGTCCCGGGACCCGTATGAGGTTTATACGGTTCTGTTGGGCCATCCCCTGAAGAGATCGACGACAGCTGAGCGTCAGTTCAGAGTTGAACGTGTATGAGCCAAGGGATTTGATGGCTGCTTGGCTATCGCTGAAAATAGCGATATCTTCTCCTATAACACGTTTGCTTAACCAGGCCGAGGCGTCCAGGATTGCCGAGACTTCCGGCTGGAAGACGCTACAATGATCAAGTAGTCTGAAGGAGAGCTCAAGGTCCAAATCTCTTGAATAAATCCCTCCTCCAACTCTGCCGTCCAACGTCGAGCCGTCGGTGTATATGGAAGTGCCACCATATGTTTCGGGACACCAATCCGTCCTCTCCCAGTCTTCTCTGCTGGGAATGTTTATTTTGAAACAGCTATCCCCGACTGTAGTGGTCGCACAACGATCTGTGCTTAGAGGGAGAAAGCTGCAAGATTCCAGAATACTGGAGTGTCCAATAGTACCCGCACCCCAACCGGAGGTTTCCCTTAGGCGCAGAGCTGATGCCGCCGCTGACCGAAACCCTTCCAGATCAAGTGGCAAAATGCCCAGAATGACCTGGAGGGCTTCGTTGGGCGTTGTCCTTAGCGCACCGCTTATACAGATCATATTGGATCTATGGACTTTCCGCAACAGATTCAGGTATGTTGCCTTGCTCAGCGCAGGGCACCATACGTCGACTCCATACAGCATGATTGGGCGAATGATGGCCGTGTAGATCCAACTGCATACTCTAGGGCTGAGCCCCCATTTTTTGCCAATGGCTCTTTTGCATGTGTAAAGAGCGATGCAAGCTTTCTTCTGGCGCTGAAGAACATTCTCCTTCCAATTCAATTTCCTATCCAGTACTATGCCTATGACAAGTTCCACTTTCCCCGGGTTGATACTAAGTCCGCAGCGAGAGGACCACGTCGAAACTTCTCGTAGTGCTACTTGCATCAGGTCACACAGAGTTTGTGGTAACTTGCCTCTGAATGCAATAGCTAAATCGTTTGCGTATACCACTATCTTCCTGCCCCCCCAGCTTGTGTCACGTAGCAACGAGTTGACTGTGAGGTTCCATAAAACGGGGCGTTCCCCTTGTGACATAGCGTGATAACTCAACCGTACCAAGTGAGAAGCTATTTTCCTTCCCCTTAGAAGTTGGTCAATTAAACCAGTTAGAGGCCTATCTAGGGCAGATTAGTTAGAGCGGAGTTGATCGTCTCCGGGCTTATATTGTTGAAAGCCCCCTCAACGTCTAGGAAGGCCACGAGACAGTAGTCCTTTTCACACAGCGATTTCTCAATGACAGATACTAGGCTGTGCAGAGCAGTTTCTGTTGATTTACCCTTGGTGTATGCATGCTGATAGCTAGAGATAAGGTTGCTATCAATAGTCGTTGAGAGGTAGTCGCTTAGTATCCTCTCAATGGTTTTGAGGACAAAGGACGAGAGACTGATCGGTCTGTAGTCTTTTGGCTCGTAGTGGGATGCCTTCCCAGCCTTAGGGATAAACACTACCATGGCGCTTCTCCAGGAGCCCGGAATGTGGTTGAGAGCCAGGCAGGCTGTGAAGAGAAATACCAGCTATTTACAGTCTAAGTCTCGCTGTGTCGTCGACCTTTTCGACGCCAGTGCAGAAATTTCTCAAAACTTTGCGTCCAACTTCAGAGGTATGCTACAATGAACGCCTTAACGGTTCTCTTTTATACATTTGTTTTCATTATTTATTTCTTTGCATTCATAGTGTTTTGGTTAATTTATTAATTTAATCGAGAAAAAATGAATTAATTATTATTTCCTCCAACTTTTTATTCCTTAATTAAAGCAAAGTCATCAACATCTGATTATCAAAGCAAGCAAAATTTGAGAGTTTGCCAAATTTTAACCTTGCTTCAACTTTGAGGTCTCCAATTTGCCATGCTTCGTTTAAATACCTATACTGAACTTTTCTGGCAAAGTCAAAGTTTGAGGTAAAGTCAAAATAAAGCTTTATCGTCCGCTCCAATAATAAGATTACCCATGCAGAAATTTGACACCAGGTCTTTCACCTCCGTTTGTGGTGGAGGTTCTTCGGCGTCGTAGGGCATATAGACCGACGCCACCGTCAGGCGGGTGCTGTCGACCGTTAGACTGATAGCGGTAATATCACCATTGGTGTAGTTAGGTAGGAGAAAGGAGTTCAACTCAGACTTGACCAAAATACACGTTCTGACTTTGCTCTCCTCGCTGGCTCGAATGAGCTTGAAGCCCTTAGTCCCGAATCCGCAGATTCTCGAGCTATTGACCCAGGGTTCTTGGATGAGGACCACATCCACGTCGCCTTTAGAAAGACGACTACTTAAAGCAGCCGAGGCCACTTTAGATTTGTGGAGATTAATCTGAAGCACAACCAACATGAGAGCGCATAGACATCACTGCCGTCCCCATATCGTCTACGTTTGCTCCATCCCGGAGGTTGCCTATCAACGACGAGTTGTTCCGATTAATTGGCCGATATGGCGTTGCGGGAGTCCTGTTGTCTGCAGCGTTAGATGTTAATCGCTCAGCGTTGGCTGCTACCACCGTGACGTCGAGGACTTCCTCGTCCTGTAGGCCGTCCTCCATCTCCGAGTTGATCACAGCACTATCGCCAAGGGACGTGGCGGATAACATGCTTTCCGCATCGGAATTCTCCGCTTCCATCACCGCTTCTCCGCTGAGCATCACCACGATATACGTGGATAACGATCTGGCCTACGCTGTAGTGTACTAGACCATTGCACCTTTTAAGGGGCTCGATTGACTCTTTATTCATGGTGAACACCACCTTCTGTCGGGCCCTACCGCATCCCCGGCCAGATTGACACTCCAGTCATGCGTTGGGAGGGACGGATTCATTAGCCGTAGCATCCCGAGAATTCTCTCGGGTTCGTGAGGGATGGCCGGAATCCATGCCCTTGCTCTTGGACGAGCTGGAATGTCCTTCCAGTCGACGACCTCGATCTTTGCGCCCTTGTAGACTTCACCCAGTTTAGAAGCTGCTGCCTTGTACAGTGCTACAGTTTTTGCATCCTCGCATGCGAGTAATTTAATCTGACCCTGGTGCCAACCCGCATCCGTTACTCGCGCCGAACTACCCGGAGCAACGTTGAGAAGAATGTTGCCGAGTTCATTTCGCACGTAACGCCACCGGTCCTTGGGGATGGCCAGACGGTCATTGCCTCGGCCAAGGACGCCTATAAGGATCCTGTCCTTGGTTACCTCAGCGAAGCTTAGTTTGCCCGCTCCAGAGTTATTCTGATGCCGCTTGGGAGGGGGATTTAAATCCACGTCCGATCTCTGGCGCTTGAAAGGGTTGACTTTTAACCTCTTTGGCATGTAAGTATTTTGGAAATCCGGTATCACAGCTTTCGCTAGCTCTACCGATTTTCTGGAATTCGGCGACAGCGATTCCTGCGGTACCCCTTCATACCTCTTCAGGATCTTTGCAGCCAATCTTTTCTCGTGGTATGTGAAGCGGCGGGGAGATGTCTCCCGGGAGTGCGGACCCGTAGTTGCCATCGCGGTCGCTCCCTTTGCCGAAATCTCAGTTGCAGCTTCCTTCTCCTTCGAAACTCCGAGGCCAGGTCGTGAGACCGCCGCCACAGACGTAAAGATACTGGTATTCATATCAGCGGTTGATGGGAGTTTAGCATCCGCCGTTGTCCGCTTAGCTGCGTTGGCAACCGCACTGGTGCTAGCTCCCATCAAGTCAATCTTACTCGATAGAGGTTTGGTTGACCGACTCGTAGTTGCCATGCTGTCGATCTCCCCTTGATTGTGGAGCGGAGGTTGTCCTCCGGCGTTGTTGTTGCTTTCTCGCTTGCTCCTCCATAGCTCTCCTCTGCTGAGGAGTGAAATTTGGCGTTGTTTGTTTTTTAGGTTTCTCGTTTTTATTTGAGTTCATCTTGTTCGTACGACCCATCGCCGGACAAGGCCAGCTTAGGGTGAAGGGAAGAGTAGGGGAAAATGTGTCGTCCGCCGCGGCAGATCCCCGTACCACGGTAAGGCCATGCTTACTCTCTGAGGCGACCCGGTATCAGAGAGGCTCCGTTCAAATACAGCCACGATTTGCCTCCCGGCTGCAAACGTCCAATTGGCACGGTTTCGCATAACACCTTGGATTGGGAGGGGGAAGATCTTTGTCGTCGCGCCAGAGGCTAGGCTGCTCTCGTGATGAAGTGCCGTACGGAGCTATTATCACAAGGGCAGCGTAGCCCTATGGCTATCGACTTAAGCCATCGTACCGCGGGAAGGTATCCACCCAACAGTTGATCTAATCAAATTTAATGAAAACTAATCGGGAAATCTAATTGATTTTTTTTTTTTTTTTTGGTAATTCTTTTAATAGAATCTAAGATAATCGCACATGGCTTAGCATTTTGGAAGCTTCAAAGCTTCAACTTTAAGAATATGTAAAAATATGTTGAAAAAAGTTTCAAATATTAAAAGAAAATTCACTTTGAAAAAAAAATGCCACTCCTAAGGGTTAAGTTAGAGCGCTAATTTTTTGCAAGGCTTATTTACTCATCAATACCTAAAGTTGCAGGGGGTAACACCGAAAAAAAAACAAATTTTTTTAAATTTGAATCACCCTAATGTACATATATCTATATGTTAATCGGATGATTTATTTTTACTAAAAAATAATAAATTTTTTTTTAAATTTGTATCTCGTTATAATTCTAATCAAGCGACGCAGGGTAGGTTAGGGGGCCGTTGCCCCAACCTTACCGAATGAAACTGCATGAAAAACCCAAGAAAAATTATAGTTACTTAGCAAATATATAAAGGGGCCCCCCTTTGGAAACTTTTATGAAGAGCTGGGTACGCCCTTGATTCTTATTAACAAACTTTAAAGGATTAAATAAAAACAGTAAGTTAATATTTTGTACACGGTTAAAAATTTTTACTTGAATTTAAAACTGTTTTGGACTACATATATCTATGTATAGCCAAACCAAATATGGTTTGAAATTGAAACCTCTATACTGTTCACAAAAAAGATATTTTAGTTCGGTTTGGATTTAAAACCCTTCGGTATATAGTTTTTTGCATAATTTTAGACACAAAATTATTAAAATTGAAACTGTAATTATTCAATTTTTTTTTTGCTGGTTCCGAATTAAAATCCTTTAGTGGCCTTTTACACCAGGCAATTACTGAATTCAACTCTGCCGCGAAATAGGCAAAGGGGGTGAGTAGAGAGGGGAAGAGTACACTTCAAGTTTTTCATGCTATCTCTTTTACTCCTCCTTGTTCGCCCGTATTTTGTTTCATAACTGCTTTCAAGAAAAAATTACAAGTGTAGACACGAATAGAAAACACAAAAGAGAACGCTATCGAATTAAAAACCTGGTGGCTTGAATTTTAGGCCGACGGTTTAAAATTTAAATCTAATTTTATTTAAATGATTTGCATGGTTTAAAATTAAGCCAACGTGCACAGAGCCGAAAATGCCTAATAAAATTATTGAGATTGTTTTCATGATCAGTTTTTGGGCAAAGGGGTAGTCGAAACGGTGGAAACAAAGAAAAAAACTATAGGGAAATCTCTATGGTTTTATGAGTAAATTCTTATCAAGAAAACTATACATTTAGTACACAGCTGTAATTAGACGCTGGCAAGCATAAGTACACGATGGCCGGGTGGTAAACCACTGGGTTTAGCATTCCAAAAATTGTAAGTTCGATTCTCTCTTTTTTTCCTAATTTAATATATTAAAAAGAAAATCTTCTTTCCCTTTGAAAACATTAATAAGGTTTTCTCTACAATAATATGTGATTTCTCTTTGAAAACATTAATAACTATACAGATATCTGTAATTAGACGCTGGAAAGCATAAGTAAGCGATAGCCTGATGGTAAACAGCTGGGTTTATCATTCCGAAAATTGTAAGTTCGATTCTCGGTGAAGGCAATATCATTTTGTTTTTCATTTGAAATATTAAAAAGAAAATCTTCTCAGTTATATGTGATTTCCCTTTGAAAAAAAATAATAAAAATAGAAATAGAGCAATTTAGAGCAACTCAGAGCAGAAATGCCATGAAACATTTGAATTATTGCAATGCACGTACACTAAAACGTTGCTTTTCTTGCAAGCTAGTTTTTTTTTTGAAGTTTTCCAAAATTTATTTTTTTTTGACTAACAATTGCCTCTCTGCTCTAACTTACTCCACAAAAAATGCTAGAGCAGAAATTTGTGATCTGGATTACTCTAGATTTGTTTTGAGCGTACTCATGAAACAAAAGATGTTGCTCTATCTTTGCAAGAGAAGTGTTCATGAAGCACAATTTTGTGAAATATCTCAACATGCCGTAAGCTAGAGCAGCTCAATAAACAAACCTTATATTGATTTTATTTTTTAGAACGGTGAAAAAAAATTCTGAAAAAATTGCAGACTTTAATTTTCAATTCTTAAGGGCTATCAATGACAGTTTAGATGTAACAGACTTTACCTCATGTTTGGTATGTTTGGAATAAACATTTAAAAAAACATTTACCTGAATATCGTTGCTTGGCGCGCAATACCGCTTATATGCAAAAAGCAATACGGCGTATATACCAAAACTCCCAAAATCGAAATTTCGTTACCCTGACTAGGACTCATCGGTCTTAATGTATTTACGTCAACACTCAGGGGAAAACACCGTTCTAAAATGCAGCATCACAGGTATCAATTTTAGATTTTCGTGTTCTTGATTTTTTGGTCTTAAAAAAGAACACTTGGTCTTGAAAATATACCACCCGGTCTCAAAATAACAACCAGGTTCTTGAAATGCCAACGAAGTTATCGAAAATAGAACTGTCGGTGTTGTCATCAGAGCACATAACGAGAACGTTGCATACTTATAGGCATTTAGTCTGTAAACAACTTTAACAGAACAAATCCAACACCGAAGATAATGTCATTGCTGTCAAAGAACAAAGCTGCAATTAGACACCGGCAAACATATGTACGCGGTGGCCTGATGGTAAACACCTCCGTTCAGCAGTCAAAGCAGTGTAGGCTCGACTCCCGGTGAAGGCAAACAACAAAATAACGTGAGAAATTTAACTCTGAAAAATGATTTTTTTTTAAATTTTTTTTTTTACTTTGACCCAAAATGTTCCTAAAATGAGCCCAATACGTTGTCAAAATAAGTTAAAAATGTTCATAAATCAAGTTCAAATTGTTCGTGGAACACAAAACATGTTCTTGAAAAATCCGTTCTCAAAATAAGTTATAAGCGATCAAATAAAAATATGGAATATTTAGAGAAACACATAACAATCAGGTATTTAGGTAATTTATTTAGTTAAATAACAAAATTTAGTAGCTAACAAGCAGAACTTTTACTTGTAGACCATAGCCATTTAAACTGGGTATTAAATACTCGGTTCCAGGCGAACTTAGACTTCCTTACTTTTTTATTTTATTTCTTACTTTCGGGAAGGGGATCAGGGAACCGATCCGTGGGTAGAATTAGGCCTAATTAACAGGGGCCAATACGAATGGGATATAGTGGAAGAGGGGCGTGGTAGAAGGAAAGAGGGGAATGAAGAGAAAGAGGGAGGGATATAGTGCGAATGCGAAGAAAGATATGAAGGAGAGTTGTAAACGGGGGCAGTGAACTCACATTTAAACAGGACGCCTCTACTACATATGTATGTATATAATATATAAGATTCAAATATTGTATTTGTGTATGTATGCAAGCTTAAGTTGCGTTCTAAACGGATTGACCGATCATAACCAACTTAAGAACAGAAACTAAAAACCATCGATGAATCAAGAGTGCGGGCACCTCTCATACAAATGGTCTTGAAAATATACCACCCTGTCTCAAAATAACAACCAGGTTCTTGAAATGCCAACGAAGTTATCGAAAATAGAACTGACGGTGTTGTCATCAGAACGTTGTTGTCGAAAATAGAACGGCCGGTGTTATCATCAGAGCACATAACGAGAACGTTACAACATCGTTGCATACTTATAGGCATTTAGTCTGTAAACAACTTTAACAGAACAAATCCAACACCGAAGATACTGTCATTGCTGTCAAAGAACAAAGCTGCAATTAGACACCGGCAAACATATGTACGCGGTGGCCTGATGGTAACACCTCCGTTCAGCAGTCAAAGCAGTGTAGGCTCGACTCCCGGTGAAGGCAAACAACAAAATAACGTGAGAAATTTAACTCTCTTAAAAATGTTCATAAATCAAGTTCAAATTGTTCGTGGAACACAAAACATGTTCTTGAAAAATCCGTTCTCAAAATAAGTTATAAGCGATCAAATAAAAATATATAGCTACACAGTAAAAAGAAAAGTCTTACTTTAATACCATTTTGGTGTTTATATATAACAACGTGGAAAAGTATTAAATTAATACCATGTTCGGTCTAATTAAGAGAGAGAGGAATTCAGTCGAAGATTCTCTCAGGCAAAAAAAAAAAAATTACAGTTTTTTATATTTCCTTCACCGAGAGACGAACTCACAATTTATTGAATGCTCAACGGAGATGTCTACTATTAAGCCATCGAGTACTTATGCTTGCCAGCGTCTAATTGCAGCTTTGTTCTAAATGATAGCGACGAACCGCGTGCTCTGAAGAACAAACCACCGGACTTAATTTAATGCTAAAAGGTAATTAATTTAATACTTTTCCGGCTTTCTTTTCAAACCAAAAGTACTTCAAACATTATAATGAGAGAGAGCGCTTTAGCATTATTTTGGTATTATTTTAAAACTATTTGGAATTAAAAATTTTCCAGAGTCTTAAACTAATACTATTTAGTATTAAAACTCAAATTTAATTCCAAAAAGGCTTAATTTCAATAGCGACTAGTACTAAAAGTAAACTTTCATTTTTTACTGTGTAAATATGCTCTGTTTCTATTAAGTTAAAAGTTCAATTAATGAATGAAATTACCCATATTTTTAACTTTTTTTAATTTATTTATGTTTATACTATATTCTAACAAACTTTATCTTAATTTGATTTTACTATGTATTCGAAATAGTTATGTGTTCTACTCTGACGCTTATTCAGTTTAGGATCGGTTTCTCTTATGAGAAACCAGCAGTAATCACCTATTATTGCGACGTCCCAGAATTCTTGATATCGCTTCTCAATTAATTTCATTTGCTGATGAAACCTTTCGCCATGTTCGTCACTTTCGTCGCCAAGATTTGCCGGAAAAAAGCTCAAATGTGAGTGCAGAAAGTGAACTTTTAATTTTGGGAAATTAATTTTGATAAGCCTTTAATATTTACCTATTTTCGCATAATTATTGATTGAGTCGTTCACTACCTGCTCGTAGTTAGGGCTTTTGTGTCTAGTAGAGGCCTGCATGACTCCATTCTCATAAGAATGCACAGTGAATCATCATGTGTATTACACATAATTCGGTAGATTCGCTGGCAATGAGCTTGCATTGTGTGAGAGAGATATGTGTAAATTTGCACGAGCTGTAGCCCTTTAATTGTGCTGTCAGTTTGATGAGTCGGCTTAACGCTGAAGTAGATCACAATGAAACAAGCGTTGTTATACAATGACAAGTGTGCATTACTATTTGTCATTTCGTTTTGAAATGGAAAAATGGTTGCATTTATGAAAACTCAAATGTTTGTATATATGACGGTATGTATATGTACATATGTATATACAAGTTTTAAATCTATGGAAAATATTTAAAAAAATAGAAAATGATAACTAAAATTTTTTTACTTGAAATGAATTGTTTATCTTAAAACTGTTTTAAACTTTTGCTGAGAAAGTAATTATGAGAGAAAGACTAAAAAACACGTGTAGCCAGTACACGTGAAAGAAGTTAACTTCTTAACACACATGAGTCCGGCCAGACCTTTTCCATTCTATTTCAACCTTAATATACCTTCTGTGTGTGCGCCGATATGGAACATTTAGAGAAACACATAACAATCAGGTATTTATGTAATTTATTTAGTTAAATAACAAAATTTAGTAGCTAACAAGCAGAACTTTTACTTGTAGACCATAGCCATTTAAACTGGGTATTAAATACTCGGTTCCAGGCGAACTTAGACTTCCTTACTTTTTTATTTTATTTCTTACTTTCGGGAAGGGGATCAGGGAACCGATCCGTGGGTAGAATTAGGCCTAATTAACAGGGGATATAGTGGAAGAGGGGCGTGGTAGAAGGAAAGAGGGGAATGAAGAGAAAGAGGGAGGGATATAGTGCGAATGCGAAGAAAGATATGAAGGAGAGTTGTAAAAGGGGGACAGTGAACTCACATTTAAACAGGACGCCTCTACTACATATGTATGTATATAATATATAAGATTCAAATATTGTATTTGTGTATGTATGCATAGCTTAAGTTGCGTTCTAAACGGATTGACCGATCATAACCAACTTAAGAACAGAAACTAAAAACCATCGATGAATCAAGATTGCGGGCACTTTAGAAAAAATGCCACTTTCCCCCATACAAAATGTATGGGAAAGGGCGAAAAAATAGCCACCCCTAAGGGCTATTTTTTTGCAAGGCTTTTTTTCTCATCAATACCTAACTTTTTAAGGGGTAAGACCAAGTCGACATTTTTTTTGAATCACCCTAATGTACATATTAATAGTAAATAAAAAAATTATGTACCACACTTAAGGTTACTAATCCAAATGCATAAGAGACCAAAAAGCTCCCGCTAGTAACATTCAAACTTAAAAATATCATTTAATTTTGATCAAGTACATATGTAAATCTAAAAATTAGGTATCGCAACTTAAAGCTAGTAATTCAAAAGAAAGAATTGTGTATCGTCGCCCTTTTGGAAGAGCGTGAATGTGAAACTTTAGTTAAAAAGCTCTTTGGATTAACCATTAAATGTTCTGTGCTCAAACGGCACATGTTTGCAACCTAAGTTAGCTAAATGAGTCAAGATGAACTCTTCATTTCAGCGCATTCACACTCTGGACAAGAGCCCAACGATATTTAACAAAGCCTTTAAATTTACATAGGCGACCGTCGTGGTGTAGCGGTTAAGTGTTCGGCCTTCTACACCAAGTCGTGGCGGTTCGATGCCCGGCAAAAGTAACATCAAAAATTATTTAGAAAAACTATTTTTCTAAACGGGGTCGCCCCTCGGCAGTAGTTTGGCAAACTCTCCGAGTGTATTTCTGCCATGAGAAGCTTCTTAGCAAACAATTCATTTGCTTTGCAAGTGCCGTTCGGAGTCGGCAAAAAACTGTAGGTCCCGCCAACTTGTAGGAAAACTAAAAAGCAACACACCACAATTTGGAAAAAGAAGCTCGGCTAAAAATCTCGTTAGAGGTTATGATAACCTGTTGGTATATCGCCGCCATTAGTTTTTTTTTTTTTTTTTTTTTTAATTTACATAGATATGTCCGTACATACAAATATTATTTGAGTTAGACCCAGAAACAAAAAAAAACATGTACATGAGTATAAAGTTAGACAAATGGTTGTAGTTCAAAAAAAATATATCATAAATAAAAAAAATACATCTAATAGTTACGAGGTGGTAGTTTTCTTTTTGTCATATTCAACCTTTTTATTTAGCCTAGTACTTGCATGTTGGAAGAAGTTGATCATCGTCCGTTCAAAATCTGCGTCAGTGGCCGCAGTACCAAACTTAAGAATGAAGGCTTCTATATAGGTATAAAAAAATGAATTAACTAAAGGTGCAACATAAAATCATTTGAGTGAGTAATTACGTTTCAGTGCTGTTGTTACACTAAGTGCCCTAGCCGGCACCTTTGTCTTAGTTCCTTGCCATGAGTAAGATTGGGCAGCATTATCATCATCATTTATTGGCGCTTAACCGCCTAAGCGATTTTGGCCGTTTCGTATCAAAGCACGCCAGTCATTCCTTTTTAGCGATAACGGACGCCAATTGGAAACCCCAAGGGAGTTCAAGTCATCCTCCACCTGTTGTTTCCATCTCAGTCGAGGCCTCCCCCTTCCTCTGCTGCCGAATTCAGGCGACGATAGGAAACCCTTCTGTGCTGGAGCTTCTTTGTCCATTCGCATAACATGGCCCAGCCAGCGGAGTCTTTGGGCTTTAATTCGCTGGACTATGGTCAGATCTGCGTAGAGCTCGTACAGCTCATCGTTAAATTTCCTTCTATACTCGCCGTTGGCATCACGGGAAGGACCATAAATCTTCCGGAGAACTTTTCTCTCAAATACTCCAAGGGCCATCTCATCTTCTCTTGACATTGTCCATGAATCTGAGCCATACATCAGGACAGGTATGATGAGAGACTTATAGAGCGTGATCTTTGTTCTTCGAGAGAGGACTTTACTTCTCAATTGCCTACTCAGTCCAAAGTAGCACTTGTTGGCAAGAGTGATTCTCCGCTGGATTTCTAGACTGATATTATTTTCGGTGTTGATACTGGTTCCCAAATAGACGAAGTCCCTCACAGTTTCAAATTTGTAACTATCAACAGTGACATGGCTGCCAAGGCGCAGGTGCGCCGATTCTTTCTTTGATGACAGCAAATACTTCGTCTTGTCCTCGTTCACGGCAAGACCCACTTTTTTCGCTTCCTTATCCAGTCCAGAGAAGGCAGCGCTTACGGCGCGGTTGTTAAGGCCAATGATATCAATATCATCGGCATACGCCAGCAATTGCACGCTCTTGTAAAAGATTGTACCATTGCGGTTTAGCTCTGCTGCTCGAATTATATCAGTTATCATTTTTCGCCAAGCCATCTTTACAAATTTTGTTGTGCTTGAACATATGGTGGTTTGTAATTCAGCCACCTAGAAATATACATACATATGTACAAATTAAATAGCTGGATTTTGATTGAATAACTACATTTTTAGGATATTTACCAAATCGTTAAATTTATTTTCTGAACTTTGAATCTTTGCTTCAAATTCGGAGAATTCATTAGCTTGTGAAAAAGGATTCTCAGGTAAAATCTTCTTCCTATTCGTCTTTGAAACACTTGCGCCCGATTTTTCTTCTTCCAATACCCTCTTTAACAGCTTTTGCGTTGATTGATTTTCTGAAATTATTGAGTAAACATACATATTATTGCTTCAATAAAAAAAAGGAGTAACAGTAGCTATTTAGGTGCATCGAACAAATAAAAACCCAAAAATCGCACACTTTTTTGCAGGTAATATACGTATGTTTCACAATTTATCAATCGTCGTAGGATGTACATACACATGTATGTATGTCGGAAATTTTTGTGACATTACAAACTGCGTAAAGTACTTCTGTAAGGCAGCTTAAGGTACATTTGCGTCATTCGGTTTTAAACAAAACAATATGTTGTTGCGAAACCGGCAAAGTCAGATGAACTTACGCCGTTTTCGCATTTGTACGTTACACAGTTTTGCAGTGCCACCAATGTCAAGTTAATACATACTATCTTTTAACAAGTTGTTTCCCCATTCGCCTATTTTGTTGTGCAATGTATCAATGCTTTTATTCAAGTCATCCATATCTGAACAATGATAGATAATATATGTATATAATAAAACATTTCAAATAATCAAATATTTGAGAATATTACATTGTTCTGAGTATCTCTTGTAGATAAAAATGAGCTGTTTAAATCCATCTAATAGTGAATAAAAGGTAAAAATACAAATTTGTTATTTTCAAAATTATTCAATAAAATAATTTTCATAAGAAATACTCACTATCTTAAATTTCTTATTTTTCACGCTGTAGTAGTTATCTGGATTTTTTATGGATAAATAAAATAAACTTGTATTAATTGAGTTTACTGGCCCATTTCTTAATTTCTCTTTCTCAATTTTTTCCGCTTTAGTTTCATTACAAAACAAGCTTTCTTCAACTCAACGATTATAAATTTGGGCAGCAATATTATTTTTCTTAGTACATTTTCGTTTTAATTTGGACAAAAAGTTTTCAAATTTGAATGCGCTCACAGATTCTACATCTCCATAGTTCAATGCATCATTATGTTAATGGGTAAGGCAGTGAAAATTAAATATTAAGAATGAATCGTCATAGAGCCTAGGGACATTTTTAACGAATTCTTTTAAAAGAATTTTTGCGCATTCATTATTTTCCGAACAGGTTTTTTCAGTAAGTAAAATTCGAATACCCAAACTGACGGCCGCCGTGGTGTAGCGGTTAAGTGTTCGGCCATCTACACCAAGTCGTGGCGGTTCGATGCCCGGCAAAAGTAACATCAAAAATTATTTAGAAAAAGAATTTTTCTAAATGGGGTCGCCCCTCGGCAGTAGTTTGGCAAACTCTCCGGGTGTATTTCTGCCATGAGAAGCTTCTCAGCAAAAAATTCATTTGCTTTGCAAGTGCCGTTCGGAGTCGGCAAAAAACTGTAGGTCCCGCCAACTTGTAAGAAAACTCAAAAAGCAACACACTACAAGTTGGAAAGAGAAGCTCGGCTAAAAATCTCGTTAGAGGTTATGATAACCTGTTGGTATAAACTGAGTAATAAGAAATGATTGTACCTTTCAGCATCTAGGATGTCGGCAAGTAAAACCACTTCAGTATATAGAAAAAAAAAACTAACCTCTAACGAGATTTTTAGCCGAGCTTCTCTTTCCAACTTGTGGTGTGTTGCTTTTGAGTTTTCCTACAAGTTGGCGGGACCTACAATTTTTTGACTGTTGGATCTATCATTCTATGATGATTTACATCTGTTTAATTTAATACTGTCAACCCCTTACCACTGGTGGGGGGAAGTTGAACAGTTTGTTGAATTTAAAAAGAAACCCAACAGTTTGAGAGGCTGTAAGCCTTCTCGTGAGAGCCAAAAGACTTCTGATTTATTAAAATATGTACAAAGGTTTATATACAAAATCTTAAATCTATGTTCCTATTTTAAATGTATTAGTTTGTGTGAAGTAACAAAAGGGACTGATACTAATCATACTTTTACGATCAGTTGGTCTTTATTGCCTTTTTACTACTTCTCAAGTGTTTCTATTTTAGAGATTATTTTGAATGGATATCAATGCTAGGAGTAGGTATTAATATATGTCTAGCATATTGATTATTTATAGTTATTTATGTTAGAAAGTATAATGGTGTGTGTGTGAATAGGTTGATGCAACTTATCATATTTGTGAGTAAGTATCAAAATGTTTAAGTGCATTTATACTTAAACATATTCCCAAGGGGAAAATAAATATTTATTTTAATATTTCCTTCATTTTTAGTGGACTGTATTAATTTTACTTGCTTACAATTATTTCTTTAGAATATTTGTTTTACTTTTAGTGGACTGTGTTATTTATTAATTATGGTTTTACACCTTGGTAGAATTTTGAAAAGATATGTTTAAGAATTCTTAAACATACTGCCAAGGCCAAAAATATGAAAGTCCTTAATTATGTGTATTAATTTTTAAAATATCATTTTAGCGTACACTTGTTTACGTGTATTCATATGTGTGCTAAATGATGGAACAATTTTATAAAATATTTATTAATTAAAAATTCTTATTTATAGATGGTTTAATTCTGCTGCCTCCACCTTTATCCAGAACATAGGGTTTGAAAAGTGAAACCTCTCCTGTCCTTAACCCTAGAATCGTAATACAGTTTTACCCTACGTTAATGCTAATATACGTAAATTTTACGTACTACACCGTTTGGGGCAGTAATTTTAGATAAATGTTTAATAAAAACCTGTTTTTCTTTTGTGTTGATTTTATTAAATGAAAGTACAAAGTTTTTTTGTTTTTAAAACTAAATAATAAGAATTTCTACATACATCCGTCGAATATTTTAATTTGATGCTCACTACACAGGGCAGCTTCATTATGTATTCAAAAAGAGGTAGTTGTCAGCCTTTTTTTTTAAATAGTTACAAAGTTTTAAGTATAAAGGTTCGCCTTTTGGTGAAAAAGTTAAAGTAATTGCGTTTTATTAGGTTTATCACAGAAACTGTTCTTCAATTGTATAGAAAGTTTGGATAATAATACATACGTTAATGCTAAGACTACGTAAAATTTACGTACACACTTTTTTGTAAGAACGATAAAAGCGAACCAGGAACTGACAATTGATTAATTATTCACTTTTTAATGAAACAATAAAATGAAGAAAGCACTGCCGAGTGCTCACAGCTATACCGAACTGCGGTAAACTGTAACGGCACTTTTTATGAGACATACACGTAAAATTTACGTATATTACCATTCTAGGGTTAATATATCACCATATTTTGTATGCTTGCTTGCCTTGCCATACTTGGTAGAGTGTTCTCGTGCTGTAACTGCAGGTAATGTTAATGGTGCTGGGACGCTTTGCTGCCAACTATATTCATCTCGTGGGAGTCTTGCCGCTCCACCACTTTTAATACCACCTATTTTTATTCCACCCTGTTGCTTAAATATTCCACCCTTATGCGATATTGTTGGATTAAAAGCTGTTGACTGTACTTGTTTTCTAACTATTGAAGATGTAGCCCTGGTAACAGTTGATATAATTCTGCGGTACCTTCGATTAATAGGATCTAGTCCAGCAGTGTGGATAACATGGCGAGGTATTCTTGCCTCTTCCATTTTGTGTCGGATTTCTTTGGCTTCTTCCTCTTGCTCCACTTTTAGTTTTGGTGTTATAATTGTACTCTCCAATTTAGTTTCTTGTGCTTTTATTATTGCAAGGCAAACTACATTTTCCTTTACTTCTAGATGAATAATTTCCTTATGAGGCTTTTTGCATATTCTGCATTGTATATTACTTTTGCACGGATCACGATAGCTGTGATTTAAGCATTTAAAGCAAGTTTGTGCTTCTTTAACGTAACTTCGCCTCTGTTCTGTAGATATACCTCTGCATGTTCGGCATTCAGTAATTGTGTGGCCATTTTTTGTGTTGTGTGCTTTTTTAGCTGTTTCAACTTTCATTTTGCTTCTAGGTGCGTCTTCAGTGACTTTTTCTTCTTTTATATTTATGGGTGCTTCATTTTTCCTGGTACTTTGCTCATCAGGAGCATAGTTAAATTTTAAGGGCTTTTTTAATGCAGCGGCCCAAGCTTTCGATATTCTGTCCCAGCTTTCCTTGGATGGTTCAGAATCGATAGCTTTATTCAAACTTTTGTAACCTCCCAGATATGATTGTTCCCCTTGTAATGGGGTATTTAATATAGGTTTTAAGGTTATAAAAACAAATTTCTTGTGATATTCAACCAAAAGTTCGTGGTACTCGCTCTCTAATTCTTGATCATAGAATTGAGAAAAATGTATACTGTGATATAATTTCATGTCTTCAATTAAGGTATCGAGCATCATGTTCAATTCTGCATCGTCTTCAATTTCGGGGTGTCCCAACAGACTTTGACATACAACTATTTTCTTTTTAAATAATATTTTTATTAGTTGCTCTTGGCTGAAATTACGGTGAGATGGAAGAATTGTAACATATTTTTTATTATATTCAATTAAGACCTTTTGGTACTCAACCTGTATCTCTGGGTGACACAATTCGTTATAATACAACGTCATCATCGAATATTGAATTAAATTCTTCGATAATTTCAATCTCAGGTTTGTCCAGCAGTATGTGCAAGACATCTAGTTTTCTTTTAAACACTTTCTTTATTAAGTGACTGAAATCAAGCTGACAAATCGTGAACTTGGCCATACTGAATAGTTTATTTCTTATACTTTGCTCGAAATAGTGTGAGGAGGCTTATTATACCACAGAAGGTGGGCTTGCCGGGGAAATAAAATGCCTCATTTTAAATCTTGTCCTGTTTCTTTTACAGGACTTTTTTCACTATTAAGTCCCATTTTTAACGGTCAAAATGATTGAAAAAAATTACCAAAGAAGTAAAATAATTTTCTTATGAAAAATAACAAACTTTCAGTTTTTTTATTTTTTACTTCTTACCCTTGCACTTGTTTTTTAACTTTACTTGTTTTGCCTGTCAATAGCAGGACTTTTTCACTGCCTAACTTGTAGGGCTTTTTTTTTTTAAATTCCTAGACTTGTTATTCTCCAAAGGAATCGTTGGAGGAAATTGTTTTGGTCGCCCGGTTGACCTTGCTGTGCCTCTACTCACAGCGGAACCAAATGTTATTTTTTAACTTTACATGTTTTGCCTGTCAATAGCAGGACTTTTTCACTGCCTAACTTGTAGGGCTTGTTTTTTTTTTTTTAATTCCTAGACTTGTTATTCTCCAAAGGAATCGTTGGAGGAAATTGTTTTGGTCGCCCGGTTGACCTTGCTGTGCCTCTACTCACAGCGGGTTGTATTCCTTTGGATTACAAGTCTAAGTATTTTTTTTTTTAAACTTCATTGCACTACTAGCTGTGTAGCCGCTAGTACGCGTACATCCACTTTTTTTACTTTAAAAAAAATTTTTTTTTTTTAAAAGCACCTTTGCACAGGATTTTTTTAAAGAGTTTTATTTTTTATTTGTGCTTAAAATACATTTACTGTATTTGAAATTTATACACACGGCTCATCCGGCTCGAAGGACCAAAAATGTTTAATTTAATACTGTCAACCCCTTACCACTGGTGGGGGGAAGTTGAACAGTTTGTTGAATTTAAAAAGAAACCCAACAGTTTGAGAGGTTGTAAGCCTTCTCGTGAGGGCCAAAAGACTTCTGATTTATTAAAATATGTACAAAGGTTTATATACAAAATCTTAAATCTATGTTCCTATTTTAAATGTATTAGTTTGTGTGAAGTAACAAAAGGGACTGATACTAATCATACTGTTTAAGCGACATAACATGGTTTCGTTTATTTCATCTGCATTACATATTATTGTAATTCGCAGATAATTTATGGAATATTCGGAATACATAGCTTATAGTCGCAGTCATAAAACGTGGTTTTTCATAAGTAAAATGAGGTAAGCCAATAGCTGCCAATGCCTCAGAGCCCAAGTGCTCACCACCAACAATTTTGAGGGGTTTTCTAAGGAAGTGAGAATAGCCAACGATGCATTCTCAGAGCCAAAGTGCTCGCCCCAATTAATACATACAGAGTGTAATTACCAAAACACAGTCCGCTAGACTTGATGGTACATACCAATAATTAAAAAGAACCAAACACAGTCCATGAGACTTGATGGAATATAAAAATAATAAATTAAATAAAATTAAAAAGACTTTGGTTGAGGTGGGATTCGAACCGGCAACCCCGGCCAACTCCCTCAACCATATAATATAACAACAACAATAATAATAAACTGCTCGCCGCCCACCATTTAACTCCAGCTTAGATACATACTTTTACGATCAGTTGGTCTTTATTGCCTTTTTACTACTTCTTAAGTGTTTCTATTTTAGAGATTATTTTGAATGGATATCAATGCTAGGAGTAGGTATTAATACATGTCTAGCATATTGATTATTTATAGTTATTTATGTTAGAAAGTATAATGGTGTGTGTGTGAATAGGTTGATGCAACTTATCATATTTGTGAGTAAGTATCAAAATGTTTAAGTGCATTTATACTTAAACAACATCAGACCGTTGTAGGGTTGCCAGACGTCCTTCTTTCGGAAGGACATGTCCTTCATTTTATTGCAACGTCCTTCCCTGTCCTTCCAAAAGAAAAAGTGTAGAAATGTCCTTCTTTTTAAGTTGTGTCCTTCTTATGTCCTTCTTTTTCCTTTTTTTTTTTGCTAGGGTCTTGAGATTAGTATCTAGTTATTCTAAAATGAAATGAGCTACAAAACTGCATACTCGAAAAAATCTAAAATTTTTTTTTTTATGAGATTTGTCGAGTTTCGCGAATTTTTTTGGAGTTTTGCTCAAAATTTTAAGTGCATAATTTTAATGTATTTTCATCTATATTTTCATGAACAATTATAGAAATTTTTAGTGTTGTATTATCTATGCATTTATTTTTTTTTTCTTTGCATTTAAATGTGAATACGTGGTAAATATATGTATATATTAGACTGGGCCAAAAATTAAAAATTTCTTTTTTTCCAAAGATTATATTGATTTTATTTTTAAGAAAGGTGAAAAAAATTACTGTAATTTTTTCAGATTTTTAAATTAAAGTCTAGAGGTCTATCATCGCTAGTTTAGATTTTACAGACATTTGGTATAAAAACGACAAACCATTGTTGTAAAACATCATTTATCTGAACATACTTTTGAAGGAAATCGAATTCCCTACAAAATTTGCATTGACCAAAATTTTCTCAGACTAGCCGTTTTCTAGTATTCTACCCTCAAATATTAGCATGTTTTTTCGATTTCCCATTTATTCTTTCAAAAATTATCAAAAATGCAAATATCCATGTACAACAGAGAAATATACAGATTCTTAAAGGAAATAGAGTGGGCTACAAAAAAGGCAAAACAACTTTCTTTGTTACTTTTTCAAAACTTGTTTAGTATTAAATAGAAAAAAAAAAAAAAATCATATTTCCGTATTTTTTTGGTGTTTTTGCTCCGATTTTATAATAGATATTCTACAGATTATTTATCATTATATGATCAATATTATAACCAACAAGTAAGGAAGTCTAAGTTCGGGTGAAACCGAACATTACATACCCAGCTGTGCACATAAAATGCTGTTATTCTTTGTTTTGTATAGTTAATGGTGTTAAAAGCCTGGCCAGTAATACATATGTACATGGTTTCATGGGCGGTGCCACGCCCACTTTCAAAATTTTGAAAAAATTATGTAAAGAATATGAAAGTTGATGTATGTACCAAATTATATTATTATAGCGAAATCAGTTAATTAGATATGGACTTTTCAATATTTCCACCTCCTTTCAATATAACTTTTATGAAAAAGTAGGCGTGGTCGCGAAGCGATTTCGTTTATTTTCTATAGCTGAATTTACCACAACAATAGTATGTCCTCTACGAAATTTCGTTATACTAGCATAAACTGTTCTGAAGTTATTAAGAGTCAAAATTTTAAAATTTCTTCAAATATACGTGGGCGGTACCACGCCCCCTTTTCAAAAATTTTTATAAAATCGGCCTTAGAACATCTAAATCAATACATATTGCAAATTTTATCATTGTAGCTGCTTCTAATATTGAATTAACCCATTTTATACGTTTTTCGAAATTTTCGATATCGAAAAAGGGGCGTGGTTATGGTCCGATTTTACCCATTTTCAATAGCAATCTATTCTGAACCCAAATAAGTACGCATGCCAAATTTGGTGAAGATATCTCATTATTTGCTCAAGTTATCGTGTTAACGGACAGACGGACGGACGGACAGACGGACGGACATGGCTCAATCAAATTTTTTTTCGATCCTGATCATATTGATATATGGAAGTCTATATCTATCTCGATTCCTTTATACCTGTACAACCAACCGTTATCCTAACAAAGTTATAATACCCTGTGTACAAGTACAGCTGGGTATAAAAATATACATTTCTCATATACGTTCAAACATATTTTTGCATAATAAAGGCATTCTCTTCGAAGGTGTAGTTTTACAGTCTTCAAATGGCGCAGCCGCAAAAAACACAAAAAGGCGACAGACCTGTGAACTCAATACATTAATTTTCATGTAGTTTGGCGAGCTAAATCCAAATCCGTGATAAGAATTAGCCTAACAGGTCGCAGTTCTTCTCTAACCTAACAAAACCATCACAAAATAATATTGGACTTTCTTGCAAGGTAAGGGCCGAACCTCGGTCCCGTTGTTGGATTCTGACATCGAATTCGGATTCAGCAGCCAATTTCCCTCAAGAATATGTATTTAGTTTTATTCAATGTTGATTTTTTCATGTTTCGCAGATTTTCAACCAAAATCGGGAAATCCAAAAAACATTTCAGTCTAAGCAGCTTTTATAGGGAATTCAATTCCCTACAAAAATATGTTCAAGTAAATGGTATTTTTCAACAGTGATTTGTCGTTTTTATACCAAATTGGACGTTAAGTCTGTAAAATCTAAACTGGTGATGATAGACCTCTAGACTTTAATTTAAAAATCTGAAAAATTACAGTAAATTTTTTTCACCTTTCTTAAAAAGAAAATCAATTTAATTTTTGAAAAAAACGAAAGTTCTTTTTTTTTGGCCCATTCTACTATATATGTTTGATGTAGAACTTTCTCTTTTCTGGTCGACCATGATTTTTAATGTTTCTAAAAATATTTTAATATGAAAGGCCAAACAAGAGCAGTTAGAAAAAATGTTCGCATTTGTTGTTGTTTGGGAACTTCTCAGTCTTTAAAAATTTCATAAATATCAAATGCATTTCTACCATTAACCTTCGTCTTTTGGTATCGTAGATTACCTTGTTTGTACCTACAATATATTTGAAAACGATCTCAAATATGAGAATAAATGTATGTTCGCTTTTTGTTAATTTAAAACATTAGGGGATTCGCCAAGTCTTGCAAACGATGCACGGATTGTACGGATTGCACGCATTGTAAAGTCACAACAACAAAATACACGCAAAAAAATATATGCAATCCGTGCAATTTATACAAAGCTCTAAACTATGTATATTTTAGTGCAAGAATTGTAGGAAATAAGAAGGCAACCCTGTATTTCTCTAAATCCTCTCATTTTTCTCACAAAAAGTAAAAGTAGTTGTCAGCGCCAACGTTTTTTCAGAAAACTAGTAAAAATTTGCTCAGTTTTTGACGTTTGTTATCGATGTTACAGCAAACTTAGTGAGGTGTGCTCTCGTAGTCTTGCATATTTTGGCGTAGGATTCATACATTTCGTGCAATCCGTGCATTTGGCAAGACTTAGCGAATCGCCCTAATAAATTGTCCAAAAAAAACCGTCCTTCTTTTTATACGTGTGTCCTTCTTTTTTTTGTATCGAAATAGAAAAGTCCTTCCTTTTCCACTTAAGAATCTAGAAACCCTAGACCGTTGGCGAAAATCCGAATCTGTTCTGATATTGCTGGTTTCATCATGAAAAATCATCCTATGGCCTATACTCTCCCCCTTCTGTGTACACTTTATACAGCAATAATAACCCGTATGTCCTTTAACACCCAATATGTACGATCTTGCTGGAGCATCACAAACAAAACAAAGAATGTTAATTGAATAATGCTTTCCATCAAAATCCAAGCCATTTTCTTGTAAGAATAACAACTCATCCACAAAGCGTTGCAAGTACATATTTGGACACGGTGCTGTTTCCGCAATAAGCACCTACAACCATAACAACCGACTCCCCATTCGGGTTAATTAAAATAGGCCATGTCTGGAAATTAGAGCTTTTTGCCAGGGGAAGGCCGTCAATATTTATGTTGATTCAAACAGCTATAATAGCGGACGGACGTGTTTTTTATTCGCTCTGCTTCAAATACGTTTAGTGGCTATAAATATGCCTCTAAAGTGCTCTTTTTGAGACATTCATTGGATAGTGACTAAACCTAATTCGTTTTATAGTTCTTGTTCAACGAAAACAACAGAAATTCTTGTTAAAATGTTTTCAAATAAACTAAATGATAAAACTATCAATAATAGCAAAAAATTGCCGTGCATCTGTGGACTAAAAGTCAGCCGTGAGCAACAGAAAGTTCAGTGCAGTGGATGTCAAGAGTTTTTTCACCTTGAGTGTGTTGGCTTGCAGCAGAGTGACTTAGATTTTTTGATTTCTTCCGAAAAGCCGTTTTTCTGCAAAACCTGTTCCGCTCTGAGGCGCTCATCCATGCGCCAGCAATCTCTGCCCGCCCCCTCAGCTGTGTCTAACAACAATAATACAGTGGACAAATTATCTGCACACAATAATAATCCACAAACTACTCAGCTTTCTAATGAAAATGTAAGCATTCGTTCAATTGTGAGTGATGACAGAAATGAATTATTGAAGAGAACCGACGATCTTCTGGCAGAAGTTCGTTTTTTGCGCGATAAGCTGGAAGCCAAAGATTCTGCTCTCTCAGCATTAACTGAGGAAGTTAAAAACCTCAGCGGTGTTGTTGCTAAACTGGTAAATGAATTGCTTGTAAACAGTACGGGTAGTGTTGTTACTGCGTCTGGAAATGATATGAATGCTAACTCGGCATTTACAAACAAAGACATACATGCGAGTGAATCGGTAGCTGACATGCCAATGTTAAGTAAAATTGCTTCACCTTCTCCACCTCCCGTTCCTCCTCATACTCTTACTGATAAAACAGCTGTGAATGCTGTTGTTCCGTCGATTTCACCGGCTTTGGTTCGTAATGTTAATATCAATAACAAAGCAAAGGGTAAACCAGCAGTGTCAACTCAAGCACTACCGCAAAGCTCTGCTGCGCCTAGCGCAGAAGCTAGCATAAAAGAGAATGTGATTAACTCAACAGTAACTAAAGTCTCTTTTGCCTCTGTCACTAAGTCTGCTGCTGCTGTAGCTAATGCATCGGTATCTACCGCGCCTCAAGTATCCCAGCGCGAAATGGTTGTCAAACCAAGTCGTAAAAATCGGAGTAAGCCAATAGTTATTGGTAGGAATACTAGTTCTGAGTTGAAAGTAATTCCTGTTTATTAAATATCTGCATGTTTCATCATTTTCATCGAGTGTTATGGAAGCTGACTTTTTAGCTTATGTCTCAAGTCATGCTAAAATTTAAACCGGATTGCTGATGTGTCATACACTCGTGAAAAGGAATATTCCCCTAAGTGAAGTTAAACGAGTTAGCTTCAAATTAGGTGTGTCTGAATGCTCCTACGAAAAGGTGTTAAATCCAGCGATATGGCCTGAATATGTAAAAATACGCCCTTTTCGTTTTTTTCACCTCGAAGGTGCATCACCGAAACAGCAATAACTAACTCGGATGTCAGTAGTCCTCCTAAAAAGTTGAGTATCTATTTTCATAATGTTTCCGGGTTGAGGACTAAATCCAAGCAGCTTTTTGCTTTGAGCTCACACCTGGATTATGACATTTTTGTGCTCATAGAGACCTAGCTAAATGATAGTTTCTTCGACAATGAATACTTTGACGCTAATTTAATTAATGTCTTTCGCAAAGACCGTGATTATGTCAAAACTGGTCAAAGTAGAGGTGGTGGTGTCTTGATTGCGGTTCAACGGAAATACCGCTCGTCGCTTGTAAAATTACAGAATGATGATACAATGTTGGATCAATTATGCGTGTTGGTGAAAGGTGTTTCTGATATTTTACTCTGTGCATCCTACATTCCTCCGTCAAGCAATGATGTATTGTATAGGGCGCACGTGGATAACATTGTAGCTTTAGCATCTTTTAGTGATAATATATGTATACTTGGTGATTTCAATTTGGGCAATATTGAGTGGTCCAATACTGATGAGATTAATACCCTATACCCAAATAACGTTAATAGTATATCTGAAATTTATTTGATCGACAACCTGTTGAGTTGTGGCCTTTTTCAAATAAATGGCTTCTTAAACAGTCTTTCGCGTATTTTGGATCTAATCTTTGTTAAAGATAACATAAATGTCTCCCTGTTGGAATGCCTTGACCCCTTGTCTAATCCTGGTTTACACCATATACCACTTATACTAAAGGTCGAATTTTATAACTTTAACCAAATATGTACTGATAATATTCCTCTTAATTTTCGGTTTAAAAATATGGATGTTGACATGGTCAATTTTGAAATTAAATCAATAGATTGGTACTCAATATTTTCCAGGGTTGAAGTTGCCAGTTGTTATGAAATTTTTAAGCAAAGAATAAGTGAAATCTGTAAAAGTCATATTCCTGTTATGAAAAAAAGACGTTATAAAATTCCATGGCATACCAGGGAGCTGTCAAAACTTAAAAATTTAAGAAACAAATATTTCAAAAAATTCAAATTTTCAAAGTCTTTTGCTCATAAAGATAAATATCGGTACTTTTCAAGGAAATTTAAGTGCATGGATATGGTTCTAAAGCGAAATTATATTCGTAAGTTCGAGTTGGATATCAAACAAAATCCTAGATCTTTTTGGCGATATGTCAAATCCAGAAAATCTTGTTCTAACATTCCCTCCGTTGTATATCTCAATGAAACTCATGCACGCTCTACTGCTGAGGCAGCAAATCTCTTTGCTGACTTTTTCAGCTCTAATTTCGATGTCGACTCTGACCAGGATCAGGTGTATCATACGGATGTAAAGTCTTCAATAAATTTTGGATCGTTAACCTTGACGCTTGCTGATGTTTCTGAAGGAATTCTTCAACTTTAATCATCTACTAAAGCTGATGTTGATGGATTTTCATCGTATCTATTCAAAAATTGTTCAGCATTTGTTTCCCCATTGTTACTTTTGTACAACAAATCGCTTGAGCAGGGTGTTTTTATTGATGCCTGGAAAGTAAGTTCCATAACTCCGGTTTTTAAAAGTGGCAATAAAAACAATGTCGCTAATTATCGACCAATATCTAAACTTTCATCAATCTCGAAATTGTTTGAAATTATAGTAAAAAATAAAATGTACTTTGCAGTAAAGCGGCTGATCTCCATTGATCAACACAGCTTTGTTAAAGGTAGATCAACTGTCTCTAACCTAGCAGTTTTTTCTGAATACTGTATTTCTGCATTTCATAATCGGGTTCAAGTTGATACTGTATACACAGATTTCTCAAAAGCATTTGACAAAGTAAATCACATTATCCTAATTTTGAAACTAAGGGCTCTAGGTTTTCATTCCACTCTTTTAAATTGGATTGAATCGTATCTCTCGTCTCGTAAATGTTTTGTTAATGTTGATGGAGTTTCGTCCAAATCGTTCACTGCAACCTCTGGGGTCCCGCAAGGCAGCATTTTGGGTCCGCTTCTTTTTATAATTTTTATTAATGATATATCTAGTTGTTTCAACAAAGCAAATTTTCTGCTATATGCCGATGATTTAAAAGTATTCTTGGCTATAAAGAGCAGTGCTGACTCTGTTAATCTTCAATCTGATTTGGAAAATGTTGCGTTATGGTGTAATCGGAATAAGTTGCATTTGAACATAAAAAAGTGTTCGCACGTTACTTACTCTAAGTCTCGTTGTCCTCTGCCTACTTCATATAAAATAGGAGGGTTTCAGCTATCCAGTATTAGTGAAATTAAAGACCTTGGTGTGGTACTTGACTCTAGTTTTTCTTTTCAAAGCCACTTTAACTACATAATTGCGAAGTCATATGCTGTTCTTGCTTTCATTAGACGTTTTAGCTCCGATTTTACAGATCCGTATACTCTGAAAATGTTATATACATCGCTTGTACGATCTAAGCTCGAATATGCTGTTTTTATTTGGAGACCCTACTATGAATGTCATATTGTTAGGCTTGAGAGAGTACAAAAAGTTTTTGCCCGATATGCTTTAAGGTCTTTGCACTTTACTGATCCAACTCCTTCATACAGGAGTCGCTGTTTGCTTATTCATTTAAAGTCTTTGGATAGTAGACGGTCAATTCTGTCTCTGACTTTTGTCTTTGATCTAATTAATGGAGTAATTGGCTCCCCTGTTTTACTCAGCAGAATTAGATTTAATATTCCACAAAGAAGTTTGCGGAGTCATGGGATTTTCCGGTTGGATATGGTTAGAACTAATTACGCAGCTAACGCTCCAATTTTTAGAGCCCTGAAAGAATTTAATTCGCTTTCTAATCATGCTTGGCTGGATTTTTCCTCCACAAAGTATTCTTTTAAATTGTTATTAAATGAATTATATACATAAGTTATTTTTTAGTTTATAAGTTCATATACATTAGTAGTTGTTTCTAGTCATCTGTGTGAAATTGTCATATTTCTAGATTAAAGTGAAATAAATAAATATCAGTGGACATGAACGAATTTCTCATTAAAAAATCTGTGAGTGAATCCTCAATACCATAGTGAAAATACTCTCCTGTTCCCATTTTATCCACTGGTGGTATCTTTGGAGTACATTTCAATGTCCAATTCAATTCAAAGTCTTTGGTTGAGAAAGTAAATTGTGATGTTTGTAAAAAGTGGCATTGTGTGCGTAAACCCATACGCCTTTGGCCCATGAAAATGTACGCAACAGCGATTGTCATCGTGTCAGCTGGCTTACGAACAAACATTCATACTCGTTTAGTTATTAATATTGCTTGCTTTTTTTATGAGCGCCTAGGCATATAACTTAAAAAATCAGCAAAAATTACTCCATTTATTGCTATTTCCGTGGCATAGCTTCCGTTGCATAACTTCCGTTGCATTGTCATCCATTTTTTCAAATTTTACTCTCAATCTAATGGAAACCATAGGCTAATGTTAGATATTTTGTACAAACAATCGAGTGGTCTAAACATAGTTCATTTTAATGCCCGCAGCTTGAGTTCAGATAAAATGGACTATGTTAGATACATTTTTGAGGAATCACTGGTCGATATAATTTGTGTTAGTGAAACGTGGTTTAGTCACAGTTCTTCTGACCTACTTTGCAGTATCAATAATTATAATTTGGTTCGAAATGATAGAAATTGTAGAAGAGGAGGGGGTGTGGCAATTTACTGCAAGAAATCTCTTAGCATTAAGCCTCTAGCTATGTCTGTAGGCACTGATGTTGAATTTATTATTGCTGAGGTTTCTGACGGTATAACTAAGGTATTAATTTCATGTGTCTACAATCCGAATAAAAGCTATATGTTAGATTGTTTTTTTGCTGCATTATCTGCGTTTCTAATTGATTATGTCTGTTATATAATTAGTGGGGACTTTAATGTTAACTTACTTACTAATGATTCTTACTGTAATAAGCTACGTGAGCAAGTTTCAACAGCAGGTTTCGCAATAGTAAACGAGATAATGCCTACTAGGTATGCCAATAATTCTATCCCCAGCTTATTAGATTATTTTATGATTTCTGACCTGTCCCTTCTATTAAAATTTGACCAACTGTGTTTTATATCAGACCATGATATAATCTTTTGTACTGTAGATGTTGTATTTAATCGCTCCGAACCAGATGCTTTCGTATATCGTGACTTTCGTTCCCTAGACACAAATGCGTTGTTCAGTGATTGCTCCCGTGTATCCTGGAATGACTGTTGGTATCTGGATACAGTAGATAGGAAACTCGAACACCTGAACAGTTTTTTAGTTCAGTTATATGATAGCCATGTTCCTACACGT
>CAXKVI010000349.1:0-2500 GCA_964058755.1 Campiglossa producta
CACAACAAAGCCTTTTACAAAAAGTGAAAATAGAGCAGGTGAGTTGCTTGAATTAGTTCATACTGATGTTTGTGGGCCAGTTAAACTATCAGCTGGTGGTGCACGCTATGTATTGACGTTTGTTGACGACAAATCGCGATACTCATTTGTTTATTTCCTCAAACATAAAAGCGAGGTTTTGAAAAGTTTAAGGAGTATAAATGTATAAATCTTTTGTCGAGCGTCAAACTGGGCGTACGATAAAAATAATGCGAAGCGATAATGGCACGGAGTATACTAGCAATGAGTTTCAACGATATTTGAAAGAGTGCGGAATAATGCACCAGCTGACCGTGCCATATACCCCGCAGCAGAATGGGGTAGCTGAGCGTTTAAATAGAACGTTGATTGAGATGGCTCGCTGTATGCTTGTCGGTGCTAATCTTAGTGAATCATTATGGGCTGAGGCAGTCAATACTGCAGCCTATCTGCGGAATAGATCACCGACAAAGGCACTTGAAGCAGCAACTCCATATGAGGTATGGCATAAAAGAAAACCAGGTGTGTCTCACCTTAGAACATTTGGTTCTACAGCATACGCTTTAGATAAACGTCACAAAAGTAAATTTGAGCCTAAAGGCAAAAAATATACTATGGTAGGGTATAGTAGCGTAACAAAGGGCTACCGGTTATACGACCCAGAGACACGAACAACTATTGTGAGTCGTGATGTTACTTTCATAGAGCCAGATGCTATGAGCAATTCACATAATTTGAATGTAGACATTTTAGACAGCGACGAGGGCCATAGTGATTGTAAAATATTAGAGTCAGAGAGTGATTATGAATCAGCAGAAGATAACTGCGATGATGAACCTGTATCAGGGCAAATTAGACCGGGTCGGCCGAAGTTCGTTCGCACAGGTAAACCTGGCAGGCCAAAGAAGGTATATAATGTTTTAAATTTCCTACGCGAGGTTGATACACCAAATACAGTAAAAGAAGCATTGTCGGGTGCACACGCCAGTGAGTGGCGTAAAGCAATGCAACAAGAATATGATGCTCTAATAGAAAATGACACATGGGAGCTGGCAGAGCTGCCGGCAGAGCAGAAAAGCGTGAAGTGCAAATGGGTTTTTGCTGTTAAAAGAAATAAAAATGGTAACGTAGATCGCTTTAAGGCAAGGTTAGTTGCAAAGGGGTGTAGTCAGGTGTATGGAATAAATTATACTGACACGTTCTCACCCGTCGTGCGTTACTCCACTATTCGAATAATATTTGCACTAGCCGCAGAGTACAAATTGCATCTGCATCATGTCGATGTGTCATCAGCATTTCTAAATAGTAGTTTAGATGATGAAATTTATATGGTTCAACCCGAAGGTTTCAAAGACGAAATGCATCCTAACAAGTGTTGCGCCTAAAGAAGGCGATATATGGGTTGAAACAATCGGGACGCCAGTGGAATTCAAAATTGAATGAAATATTAATTAACATGGGCTTCAAAAGATGTGTAACTGAGCCCTGTGTCTATACAAAACATCATGATTCGAAAATTAATATAATTGCCGTTTATGTCGATGACCTACTCATTGCGAGCTCAGATAAGTTAGAGCTACAGTCAATTAAACCGGAGATTTCGAGTCAGTTACAAGTAGTGGACAAAGGTCTAGTTCAACTTTTCCTGAGTATGGAAGTTGAAAGAGAGGGCGAGACAGGCCCAATAACTATATGCCAGAAAGGCCAAATAAAACAACTATTACAACAACATAGTATGATAGACTGCCGCACAACAACCACACCATTGGAACCCAGGCAACAACTACATTGTAGTAGCGATGAATGCAAACGCGTTGACCAACAAGAATATCAATCGCTTATTGGTTCGCTACTTTACTTGGCGTTATGTACGCGACCTGACATTATGCACTCCGTGAGTAAACTCGCACAAAATAACGTCGATCCACACAGCGAACATCTTGCAGTGGCAAAGCGCGTGCTTAAGTATTTACGATACACCAGCGACTTGGTACTTCGGTATTCCAAAAGTGGAAAAGCAATTGAGTGCTATGTGGATGCCGATTGGGGAGGAGATGCATCTGAGAGAAAATCATATACGGGGTATACATTTTTGTTAGCCGGTTGTGCAGTATCATGGGAGTCTAAGAAACAAGCGAGTGTTTCACTGAGCAGTACAGAGGCAGAATATGTTGCCTTGTCAACAGCTGCGAAAGAGGCAGTGTTTTTGAAACAATTTTTCGATGAAAATCTGTTTACACAATCCGAAAGCAATCGTACTTAATGGCGACAATTTGAGCGCACTTAATCTCGTTCGGAATCCTGTATATCACTCAAGATGTAAGCACATCGAGATCAAGTTTCACCACGTAAGGGATGTATTCGAGAAGAATCTGATTGAGTTAAAATACTGTGCCAGCAACGAGAACATTGTCGATATATTAACTAAAAATTTAAGTAAACAGTTGCATAACAAGTTTGTAAATTTGTTAGGTTTGAAATA
>CAXKVI010000349.1:12500-15000 GCA_964058755.1 Campiglossa producta
CAGAAATGAGATTTTGACAGCTTTTTACAAGACTCTCTTCTGCTGACAGTTCTTTGCTGGAGATTTCAAGAAACAAAGCTATTGCGTGGAGAAAAAGTTGGAGGTATTTTTCTGTACAAAATGCGTGATGAAATGTTATTTTTTGCAAACAAAACAGCTGATGCTGTTAAGTGGCACAGCCGATATGGTCACTTGAATTATAATAGCATACGTGAATTAATTAATAAAAAGATGGTGCATGGTGTTGATGTGAATATACCAACAAATATAAATTGTTCTATTTGTATGCAGAGCAAATGCACAACAAAGCCTTTTACAAAAAGTGAAAATAGAGCAGGTGAGTTGCTTGAATTAGTTCATACTGATGTTTGTGGGCCAGTTAAACTATCAGCTGGTGGTGCACGCTATGTATTGACGTTTGTTGACGACAAATCGCGATACTCATTTGTTTATTTCCTCAAACATAAAAGCGAGGTTTTTGAAAAGTTTAAGGAGTATAAATCTTTTGTCGAGCGTCAAACTGGGCGTACAATAAAAATAATGCGAAGCGATAATGGCACGGAGTATACTAGCAATGAGTTTCAACGATATTTGAAAGAGTGCGGAATAATGCACCAGCTGACCGTGCCATATACCCCGCAGCAGAATGGGGTAGCTGAGTGTTTAAATAGAACGTTGATTGAGATGGCTCGCTGTATGCTTGTCGGTGCTAATCTTAGTGAATCATTATGGGCTGAGGCAGTCAATACTGCAGCCTATCTGCGGAATAGATCACCGACAAAGGCACTTGAAGCAGCAACTCCATATGAGGTATGGCATAAAAGAAAACCAGGTGTGTCTCACCTTAGAACATTTGGTTCTACAGCATACGCTTTAGATAAACGTCACAAAAGTAAATTTGAGCCTAAAGGCAAAAAATATACTATGGTAGGGTATAGTAGCGTAACAAAGGGCTACCGGTTATACGACCCAGAGACACGAACAACTATTGTGAGTCGTGATGTCACTTTCATAGAGCCAGATGCTATGAGCAATTCACATAATTTGAATGTAGACATTTTAGACAGCGACGAGGGCCTTAGTGATTGTAAAATATTAGAGTCAGAGAGTGATTATGAATCAGCAGAAGATGACTGCGATGATGAACCTGTATTAGGGCAAATTAGACCGGGTCGGCCGAAGTTCGTTCGCACAGGTAAACCTGGCAGGCCAAAGAAGGTATATAATGTTTTAAATTTGCTACGCGAGGTTGATACACCAAATACAGTAAAATAAGCATTGTCGGGTGCACACGCCAGTGAGTGGCGTAAAGCAATGCAACAAGAATATGATGCTCTAATAGAAAATGACACATGGGAGCTGGCAGAGCTGCCGGCAGAGCAGAAAAGCGTGAAGTGCAAATGGGTTTTTGCTGTTAAAAGAAATAAAAATGGTAACGTAGATCGCTTTAAGGCAAGGTTAGTTGCAAAGGGGTGTAGTCAGGTGTATGGAATAAATTATACTGACACGTTCTCACCCGTCGTGCGTTACTCCACTATTCGAATAATATTTGCACTAGCCGCAGAGTACAAATTGCATCTGCATCATGTCGATGTGTCATCAGCATTTCTAAATAGTAGTTTAGATGATGAAATTTATATGGTTCAACCCGAAGGTTTCAAAGACGAAATGCATCCTAACAAAGTGTTGCGCCTAAAGAAGGCGATATATGGGTTGAAACAATCGGGACGCCAGTGGAATTCAAAATTGAATGAAATATTAATTAACATGGGCTTCAAAAGATGTGTAACTGAGCCCTGTGTCTATACAAAACATCATGATTCGAAAATTAATATAATTGCCGTTTATGTCGATGACCTACTCATTGCGAGCTCAGATAAGTTAGAGCTACAGTCAATTAAACGAGAGATTTCGAGTCAGTTACAAGTAGTGGACAAAGGTCCAGTTCAACTTTTCCTGAGTATGGAAGTTGAAAGAGAGGGCGAGACAGGCCCAATAACTATATGCCAGAAAGGCCAAATAAAACAACTATTACAACAACATAGTATGATAGACTGCCGCACAACAACCACACCATTGGAACCCAGGCAACAACTACATTGTAGTAGCGATGAATGCAAACGCGTTGACCAACAAGAATATCAATCGCTTATTGGTTCGCTACTTTACTTGGCGTTATGTACGCGACCTGACATTATGCACTCCGTGAGTAAACTCGCACAAAATAACGTCGATCCACACAGCGAACATCTTGCAGCGGCAAAGCGCGTGCTTAAGTATTTACGATACACCAGCGACTTGGTACTTCGGTATTCCAAAAGTGGAAAAGCAATTGAGTGCTATGTGGATGCCGATTGGGGAGGAGATGCATCTGAGAGAAAATCATATACGGGGTATACATTTTTGTTAGCCGGTTGTGCAGTATCATGGGAGTCTAAGAAACAAGCGAGTGTTTCACTGAGCAGTACAGAGGCAGAATATGTTGCCTTGTCAACAGCTG